>PVJH01003109.1:0-150235 GCA_004026705.1 Nesogale talazaci | reverse complement strand
AGAGGCTTGCAGATGAAAAGAAAGAAAAATAATAATAGCATGATGGAGGCAGGAAGGACACTAGGAGGGGAGCTAGAGTTAAAGGCAGCAGAGGTAAAGCTGTTACACATGCATTCTTGTAATAATGGTCACCTAGGAAGGGAGGTATGAATGAATGCACACAGTTGAATAAGCTGGAGAAATCATGGGAGTATAATCGCAAATGTGTGTGTTGGACACAGGGTCTTTGTACATTGGTACTTAGCTTTGCTGTATATATATATATTCATGAATATGCTGGAGCATATAGTGCAAATTATTAATGCTTACACATAGCCAACTGCTTTGAGGGAATTAGCCCCTGGGACTGGACACTTAGGAAAACCAAGGGACACCAAGGTTAACTGTCATATCCTGGGGTACAAAGACAATATTCTATATTCTGCTTTGATGAGGATTAGCTGGGCTCTTTAAACCCCATATGTGACCACCAGGTGCAACTATTGGTGCCTCTCAGGCCAGCGGAAAGGAAAGTGAAGAAAATTGTAGCAATTAGTCAAAATACTCTAGGACCACTTGATCATTAGTCACAAAACCCTGGAATCAGAAAAGCTAGATTGGTGCCCAGATACCACTACTAAATGCTCTGGAAAGGATCACATTAGAAGGTATTGGATAAAATGGAATAAAAATATTGAAGAAAACTCAAAATCATAAAAGGAAGATCTGACTTATTGATTGGATAGAGACTGGTGAAACCTCCAAACTATGGATTTTAGTCCCACTTCAATGCTGGAAATGAACTCATCCCTGGATCAATCTTAAGCTAAACAATGGACAAGTCAATAAGGGGAAATATGACATTAATGAGGTGTGGGAGAAGCAGAGGTATTCAACCTCTTGAAATCTAGTAGGTGGCATGTTTCTGAAGAAAAAATTTCAAATGATTTGAGAAAGAAGGAAACATGAAACACAGGTAAGGAATGGGATGAGCAATATTACATTGTGAGGCTTGCAGTTAAAGAGATTAAATGAAATGTGCATGAATTATTGAATGGAAAGCTGAGCTGCTGTGTAAACCTTCACTCAGTGTACAATCAAAAGCTAAAGATAAAAAGAGGTCAGAAAGCATGAAGTATAATTATAAAAGAAGTAGAAATATATATAAAATCACTTATATCTTTTTGAGTTTCTGCAGAAAATTTCTACTTGGTATTATTGTGAAGAAGACTGCAGTAATCCACCCAAAGGAAGGGTATTGCTTATATCTACAGGGAAAGAGGGACCGGACTTGAACACGGTGTTCTAGGATGTGAATGCAGCTTCTGGCATGGAGTGGGGAGCTAGGCGAGGGGTTTGAGGACCACCCTTCCCCCTCCCCAGAAGGATTTAGAGGACAGTACTGAAGTATGGCAGAGAATGACATGTCTGATCTGAGCACATGGGAGCAAATGAAGGGTAAGGAAGAGAGAGTGGAGCACATCCTGGCCCACCAAGTCTTGAGGACGATTTCCCCACTCAGAACAGCCCAATACACAGAGAGGACCAATGGTCAGCTCTACTGAAATACATGATATCCCATGCTGACCCAAGGCCTTACAGGGGACAACACTGGAGACAGAGTGTCGGCATTGCAGATGTCTGTCCCTACCACACAGAGGAAAGCACTAAGGGTGTGAGCACAGCAGCGGGGGGAGCACAATGTAGAGATTTTGAGGGAGAGCGGAGGATAGATTTGGGGGTCAGGGTGTGGACTTGACTGGAGGTTAGTCCTAGAGGTCAACAAATGGACCTTGAACTATTTACAGGTTTTGCTTTTTTATTATTATTTTTATTTATCTATCTAAATTTATCTATTTTTATTATTTATTATTATTGTTATTATTATTATTATTTTTATTATTATTTTATCTATCTAAATTTATTTATCTAAATTTTATTTATCTATCTATATTTTCTGGGCATTTTTTCTTGTCGTTTTATTTTCTTTTGTTGCTTCATCTTGCTATGCCTTTTTTTTGTACATAGTATCATCTCTGCAGGTCTATCTAGATAAGATAGACTGGATGTTCAATCTGGATGAGAAAACGATTGGACTGATGGTTCTGGAGGGGATATAGGAGAGGGGGAGGTGGCAAAAAGGACATGGTGTTGACCAACCCAGAGACAAGGGAACAATAAGTGATTCAAAATTAGTGGCAAGGAGGGAATGAGAGGCCTGGTATGGATTGATCAAAAGTAGGGTAACTGAGAGAAATTACTGGCACCTAAATGAAGATTGAGCATGATAGTGGGACAGGAAGGAAGTATAAGGAAATAGGAGGCTAGAGTCATTTTTAGAGGTCTAAATACAGGTATGTACATAGGTAAATATATTTATATTTAATGAAGAGGAAATGGATTTATGTGCACATATTTATAGGCTCAGTATTAAGGCAGCATATGGACATTGGGCCTCCACTCAAGTACTTCCTCCATGCAAGAACACTTTGTTCCATGAAAGTGGCATTCCTTGATGCTTACCTTCCCGACACAATTGCTGAAGATAAAAGTGTTCATGTACAATGGTGTGAAGAAAGCTGATGCCCGGCTATCAAAAGATAGAACATCTGGGGTCTTAAAGGCTTGAACAAGCAAGCAGCCATTGAGCTCAGAAGCAACAAAGTCCACTTGGAAGAAGCATGCCAGCCCATGTGACCACAAGGTGTCAAAGGGATCAGGAATCAGGCATCACAGAACATAAAATCATATCATTGTGTGCCCACTTTCCCATTGGGATAGCTGAAGACAAAATATGCATAAGCAAACGTGATGAAGAAAACAGAGGTGCCCGGCTATCAAAAGATATAGTGTCTGGGATTTTAAAGGCTTAAAGATAAACAAGCAGCCATCTAGCTCCGAAGCAACAAAGCCCACATTGAAGAAGCACACCAATCTGTGTGACCACAAGGTGTTGACGGTATCAGGCATCAAGGAACTAAAAAAAAATTAGTATAAATGAGAGAGAGTACATGTTGGGGACCCAAAGTCCATCTGTAGGTAATGGACTTCTCTTTCCAGAGGGGTTGCAGGGAAGGAGACAAACGAGTTAGGGTGCAGTGCAGTGATGATGAAACACACAACTTCCCTCTAGTTCTTCAATGCTTTCTCCTTCTCACTCTCATGATCCCAATTCTAAATTACAAATCCGGCTGAACCAGAGAGTAGCTGGGATCCAGAAACATAGGGCATCCAGGACAGACGATTCCTTCAGAACCAGCAATAAGAGTGGCAATACTGGGAGGGTGGAGGGAAGGTGGGGTAGAAAGGGGGAACTGCTTATAAAGATCTACATATAACCTCCTCCCTGTGGTACAGACAATGGGGGAGTGGGTGAAGGAAGGTCTCAGACAGTGTAAGATATGGCAAAGTAATAATAATTTATAAATTATCAAGGGTTTAAGAATGGAAAGTTGTGGGGAGGGAGGGGAAAAATTAGGAACCGTGCCAAGAACTTAGATAGAAAGAGAATATTATGAGAATGATGCGGGCAGCGGATGTACAGATGTGATTGACACACAATGAACTTATGTGTGGATTTTGATGAGCTGCATGAGCCCTCGGTAAAAGGATTAGAAATAATAATACAGCAATGAACACCTTTCTGAGCAGAATGCTCTGTTTTTTCTTAATCTGCTATTCCTTTAGGGTCAAAAAAATGAACACATTTATAATTGTACGCTACTTTCAAAATAAGTAAGTGTGTATGGCATTCACTCAGCCTCTTAAAATATGTTTAAGGATAAATTTTCTTTATAACTGTGGTCTCCTTTGCAACCCCTACAAAGTAAATAACAGGGTTAAAATGGGGGGAGGTGTTCACATCATTTATATTTTGTCTTTGCTGATATTTAACTAAACAGATATATTAGAGATAGAATTTTATATAAAGAAAAGGATTTACACAGTTATAGAAAGGGATAAGTGCAGTCTGATTCAAATCCATGGGTCAAAATATTAAGCTGGATGCCTTTCCTGATTTGAGTTGCTGCCAGGGGTCCATGAACAAGGAGGCAGGAAGATGAACCAGGAAGCAAGATCATAGGCTAGTGGAGGTATGATGGAGGAATCCAGGGTCAACCCACAATAGGGCAGACTGCTGCTAGCTCCCAGGTTTGATGAGCCAGATGCCAGCTCCTGACCTGCAAGGAGTCACAGGGTCAACGACATTCAGAACAGGGGACACCCAGTGAAACTTCCTTTTAATTGAATCAATACTGTGACAAGATAAGAGTGTGGAACCACTAGATGCTGTCATGGGGCGGCATCATTTTATGCCCAACCAAATTGACGGGAAACCAAATGATCCCAGGGTTCAGACATAATAGCAATTGTGATGATGGCATAAGGCAAGGCAGTGTGAAATATTCACTTCGGACCCAAATTTTAAGAGGGTGATAAAAACACAGCAGTCAAGGAAAACAATGCTTTCGTGTGATTTTAAAAAATCCAACTCACTGATAAAATATCCCTGGTGAACAATATATCAGAGTTTAAAGATAGGAGCAGAGTGCAGAGAGAAGTTTCTTAACATGCCTCCTTTCGCCATGTCTCCAATAACTGGGAGGGACTGTGCAAATGGGAGTTGTGTGACACTAACAGAGGGCATTAGCCAGTTTGCATGTCCATGTCCCAGGTTACAAGAATGAGCCATCTTGGGGGCAGGAGAGAGAACCCCGAGGACCGTTGGAGAAGAACACAGCTCAGTCTGAAGTGAAGGTCAAGCACAGAGGCACCAGAACCTGGCATGGAAACGGTGAAGCTAGGCTGAGACCAAAGACCAAGGTGAGGAAACTATCACATGAAACAGAGGAGGGGTGGTGAGCAGCCTGTGAGACTGTGAGGTGCAGCAGTGGTCTGGCTTCCTGGTCCACTGAGGCAGAGACCAATGGACCTTTCAGGAAAGGTGCTTTCTGAGCCAATGACTATATCCTTACTGCTTTGTTTATGGTAAACTTGTCACTGCTCTCTTGAAACCGCCTATTGGTGAGTATCCTCCTTGAGTTGTTTGTGGCCATTGCAATCAATCGTCGAACGCCACACAGATGTAGAGTGGGGCGGGAGGCTGAGCAGGGTCAGCAAAGGTAAAGAAAGATGGAGGGGGGATACATGTCTGATCTCTGCCTTGTAACAAATAGTAGTCAACCCAGAGAAGGTCAGATGTGGCCACCTCCAAGCAGTTTTACACCGCCACCATCAGTTTTTCTCTGTCTCCGACTCCAGGAGGACTCTGCACAGTCCTGGTAAAGGAGACTGCCCTGTGATGCTTTATGCTTCATTCTTCTTTCTGCATGTTGTATTCAGTACAAGCAAGAGGTGGTTTCTCTCATGTGAGGCTGAAATATAGGAAGAAAAGGAACAGACTGGAGGCAAGCATTCTGTTTTATAGAAAATATTGGACACCTTACAATTTCTCTTTAATTTGTTACAATTCCCTAGAGCATCACAAAATATAACCTGTCATCGTCTTAATCTTCATCACCCAGAGTAATACCTAAGAGGCACAACCTGGCCCTCCCTGCATCTGAGGCTGAAATGCTGCATTGCAGTGTTTGAAACAAAATCACAGGCATGCAGAGTGCTGCTTTATTTCTGCGCTAAAATGTGTACACAAATGGTGATTATCTGGAGATGATAATAATACAACTTTCTCATAAACTAAGCTTAAACAGCAATCACATAGTTAACAAAAAGCTATGCCTGTCAGGCAATTGTTATACTTAACACAATTACTTCAGCCATTAATTAGAGTATAACATTTCCTCTTGAGATCATGCTGATTAAAATGTATATACACTGCTGGAAGATAACTTCAGGGTTGATGTGGAAACAGCAGAGAGAGATTTCAAATAAATACCTTGAAAAGAAAGGGCATTTTGCAAAGCGAAGAATGCTTGTCTTCCAGCCTTCCTGGGAGATGATTATCCCAGGATCATTTTGCGGTTGACTGGCCAAGTTTTTCCAAAAGATAAAGGAGACAAAGAAGGAAGCCAGCTAAATTCATTACAGTGAACAAACAGTATTTTCTTTGGAGTTGATTTCTCCCCTTAATCTTTTGTAATCACAGATACATAATTTAGTGTGCACTTTCATAAAATATACATGACATTTTCCCCCATAAACAGGTATAAAAGCAGACCTCATCAATTAGAAGTATTCTTATACCCAATCGTTCAATGGATCCAGTGTGCAATCAGAAATCCCTGCAACATAAACTAGCTGGAATTTTTTGGTCTTAACTAATCAGTAAAAATTACCTAATAAACAGGACTATCGTGTGGCTCATGTAAGAACTTAGCAGAGCTACTCACCAGGGGCATAGGTGGCAAGAAGTAAGTAGTTGATGAAACTGAACCATGAAATACTCTGCTTATTTATCATCTAAGGTTTTGTTCTTCTAGTTCTTCAAGTTACAAGATCGAAAATGGAGAAGAGGAACCCCCTCTGTCAACCCAGACCACTACCAAGCATAGAAGGACTTTTTGCTGTTAGCTGTCCTGGAGTCAGTTCAGATTCAGTCACCCCATGTACAACAGAAGAATAAGTTGCCTGGTTCCACATCATTCTCACAATGGCTTCCACATCAGGCTCACAATGGCTCACAATGCAGCCACAGTGACCCTTCATCTCTTCAAAGGACTTCCTCTTTCTTCACGCTCCTTGCCTTTACCACACTTGATGTCCTTCACCAGACTGGCCTCTCCTGACAATATGGCCAAAGCATGTAAGGCTAAGTCTTGCCATCCTTGCGTCTAAGGAGCACTCTGGTCATACAGTTTCTGTGAGAGATCCATTAGTGAAACTTGTGCCATCTGCATATCGAAGTGGTTCATAAGTCTTAAATATTAATGTAGCATACTTCTTCATATAATCCAGCTTCAATAATGATTGACTCATCATGCAAATTGAATAAATGTGTAGAGACACTACAACCCTGACACACCGCTTTGCTGATTTTAAACCATGCAAGATTCCCATGTTCTAGTCACACAACTGCTTCATGATCCATGTGCAGGTTCGATGGTAATACAATTCTGTGTTCTGGAATTCCCATTCTTCCTAATGCTACTCATAGTTGGTTATGATTCACACAGATGATTGCCTTTGCATAGTCAATAACACACATGTAAACAACTTTTTGGTATTCCTTACTTTCATCCAAGATCCGTCTGATATCAGCAGTGTGGCAGTCATGTGCCTATGTTAATTTTATGATTGAAATGTAGGGGTGGAGTCTAGCCTGTTAATCTGGGGGTAGCCATTGATAGCCAATGAGGCCCTCATGAGGGCATGGTTTTCTCCTGAGACTTCTGGGAAAACTCGCAATATTTCCCTCATAAAGATGAGAAGCTATCTTCCCCAGTTGTTGGGAGTTAGTCTCAGAGATGATGAATCACAGACAAGACAAGATGGCAGCGTCTGGAGGAGCCAGAGGAGAGGCCACACAGCTTTGCCCTGATAGAGCCAGATCTTTGAAGCTGGAACAGCATGTTGTTGATGGACCCTGAGTCCTGGAAGCAAGGAGCCATGGGGAGACCCCTGCCAGTGCCGGGATTCTGCACCCACTGACCTGTGACTTCGTGAGTCGGAAGGAGACTTTATGGACTGATTTCGGGCATGTGGGTTAATATCGGACTTGTGACTTTGAACTGGACTGGGCTGGGATGCTTTCTCGGTGTCCCATTCCTTTTGTATCTAAACCCTTTCCTTATATCCATATGCATGTCTTTGAAATTTTTTCTTCTAGTCTACCCGGACTAACACAGCAGTGATAGCCCCTGTCTCATGTCTTCCTCTGAATCTGGCTTGAAATTCTGAAAGCTCCTTGTCGATGTACAATGTATCTTTGTTACCCTTGGAAAATGAGCCAGTCCATTGTTGTGATGGAGAAAAGGTCATAGATATAGGCTTCTTGATCTTTTTCTCATGAGTGAAGTTTCAATCTTTAGAAAGTTCTTTGTAACAAGCCCCTCTGAACATCATGTGTCTTTTGAGAAAATCTAAGATTATCTCATTGGGAACTCCGAAAAGAGGCCCCATAACCTTTTGAGCTCACCTTTCTGCCTTGAATTTAACCACCCAGTAATTCCCCCTTCGAAGCCACTATTTTGATTGGACCATTCTTTTTGAAAGCACTCTATGGAGATGAAGACAAATGTCTTACTGAGCGAATCTGTCTATCGTCATGCACCTCCTGATCACAGAGACATCTTTAACCATGTTTTCTTTGGAATAGACCTGTACAGGTATGAATAAAACTCGGCAGCAATGCTTTTCACCTTGTTTGTAGCAATCCATCATTGACTAGTAACAAGCACACTTGTACTTATGGTGCCATCAACATTTCCCAAACAATTTCTTTCTACTTGAGCCCTTGGTATCACTACTCATTTGGCCCCTCCCACCCTCATGAATCCTTGATAATTTATGTTATTATTGTTACTCCATGTCTTATACTGCCCACTTTTTCCCTTCACCTTTCTTTCTGTTATTCACACACACACCCCTGCCTTAGTGTGTGTGTGGGTAGCTATTTATCCAACTTTATGATGAGTTCCCCTTTCTCCTCTTCCCATCCCTGCTCCCAACCAGGCCCCAATGTCCCATACCCTCAGGATATCACTACTCCCTCTACTTTCCCTGAGGGCTTGATCTGTCCTGAGTTCCCTATGTTGAGTGCTATTATCTATACCAATGTGTGTAATCCAGTCTAGCCAGATCTATAAATTAACACTGAGTCATGGTAGTGGGGAGAAAGAAACATTCAGGAACTAGAGGAATGATGTGTGTTTTGTCGGTGCTATCCTGCACCCTGGTTGAATCATCCCTTCCTTGTTACCCTTCTGTGAGGGGATTTCCAATCATCTACAGATGGGCTTTGGGTCTCCGCTCCAACCCCACTCTTTCACTTCAGTATAATTTTTTGTTTGGGATCTTTTGATACCTGCCCCCATCAATACCTCATGGTCACAAAAACTGGTGTGCTTCTTCCATGTGGGCTTATTTGATTCCCTGCTAGATGGCTACTTGTTCAACTTCAAGCCTTTAAGACCCCAGATGCTGCATTTTTTGATAGGCAGGCACTATCTGCTCTCTTACTTATGCTCCCATTTTGGCTTCAGCTATCATTTTAGGGAGGTAAGACTCAAAAAGTGCCAGGTTATTAGAACAAAGTCCTCTTTTGTTAAAGAAGGCCTTCAGTAGATGCCCAAATTCTGTCTGCTATCTTGACACTTAGTATTTAACATATGTACATTGACCTCTATCCTCTTCATTATAAATTAATATATTTACACATATGTAATCTACAGCCATATTTCTATAAATAGCTTTTGCTGACGACTTCTTTCCCTATTTCCTTTGCCTTCTTCTTATCCTACTATCACGCTTACCCTCCCATCGGCTCTCAATAATTCCCCTCAGATACACTGCATTTGATCAAGCCTTGCCAGGCATTGTACACCCCCACTTACCATCAATTTCAGATCTCTCGTTGTTCCCTTATCCCTGAGTTTGTTGGCTCCCTACTTCCCCTCTCACTCCCCTCTCTCCCATGCCACCCCCCTCCCGAAGTGCTGGTTCTATTGTTTTCTCCTCAGGATTGTTCACCCTGTCTATCTTATAGAGATAGACATAGGGCAAAAGAAAAACAAAAAACTACCAACTAACCCAAAACAAGAAATAAAAACCAATAGATAGTTCCAGATCCGTCTGCTGACCCTTATGTATATTTTCTAATCAAGTCTGATGAGGTGCCAAGCCCTGGCCCCTGAGTCAGAAGTCTGTAGTCAGGATTCCCTGAGGACTTGGTTACTTTGTTCCCCTTACTGCCCTGTTGCACTCCCTTCATGTTTTGCCTCTTCATATATGAGGAAGACTGGGCACACTTTCCACCATGCCTCCAGTGCTGTCCTCCATAGTGCTATGGCTCAGTGAGGGCACATTGTGTCTGGTGGTGAGACTGGCCTCTGTGCATTGGCTGTCTGGGAATTGGTGGGTCATGTGGGTCTCTCTCTCTCTCTCTCTCTCTCTCTCTCTCTCTCTCTCTCCATCTTTCTCTCACTCTCTTTCTCTCTCCCTCCTCCCTTCCCTCCCTCTTCATTTCTCTCCCATTTGGTCTGAACAGACCCATCTCTCTCCATGAGCTATATGATCTTCTGTATTAACTTCTTCTGGGAAGGGGGTCGACACAGTTTGGCTTAGACCCCATTCATTGTCCTTCCTGTTAGTGTGCTATTCCATGCTGGTATGTTGTCCTAAGGGTTTGGCACTCTGAGATTAGATCTTGTCCATTTCTCTTTTTCCTGTGGAGACATAAGCAATAGCCTCTCAGTGGGTATATTATTGCTCTCTTTCCCTATCACCCTCATTTTGATGTTTTTGTTTTTACCCCCTCCTTTTTTGTGGGCTGCCACATGCATCCCTGGGTTGGGTCACATATCTGCCAAAGTGCCTGGACCTCGACCTAGGATTTATGCATTAGGTAGTTGCCTATTGTACTTTTTGAGCTGACTTCAGTGAACTCACACTGTACTTTTCCCTTTATGCTTGCTTAACTTCACATAGCATAATTACCTCAACTCTTTCATGAAGCAGTGTGTTTCATGCACTTCCGGCTGCATATCAAAGCTGCATAGTACTCCATTGTATGTACATACCAGAGCTTTTAACTTCACCCACCAGTTGATGGAAAGGTCCATTGTTTCTAGGTCTGTGCAATTGTGAACTGCACAGAGATGAACATTGGGAAACAAATATTTGGTCTTGCTCTGTTTCTTACTATTTCTGAGTATATGCCCAGAAGGGCATTGCTGGTTCATACTGTGGCTCAATTTCCATTTGCTTTATGTATTGCCAGATTGATTTCTATACTGACTGCAAGACCACTAGCAGTCAATGAGAATTCCTATCTCACCACACCCTCTCCAGAATTTGTAGCTTTCTGATTTCCTTGAATTAAGCTATCTTTGAGGATCTTAGGTGGTATCTCATAGTTTTAATTTGCATATTCCCTAAGGCTAATGATTGGAAACATTTTCTTTTATGGGGGGAGGGCATTTTCTCATGTGTTTATTGATCATTTGGATTTCCACACTTATGAAACATCTGTTCAGGTCTTTTGCCCACTTCCTCAGTGAGCTCTTTATTTGTTGTTGTTGTTGCTGTAAACTAGCAGAGTATTGTATATTTTAGCAATAAACCCTTTATCTGATGTGTCATTGCTAAAGACGTTTTCCCAGTCTGTGGACTCTTGGTGAAGTTTTTCCATGTGTACAGGTGCTTAGCTTCAGTATACCCCACTTGTTAATTTGTGCCACCTCTGTGTTTGTGTCCTTCCCTATTTCTGATAGCCTGTGTATTCCTAGTGCCAGAGTTCTTAGGTTTGTCCCAATTATCTCATAGATAATATATGATTGATAGATTGGGGTTTTACTTCGAGGTCTACAATCCACCTCAACTTTATTCTTGTACATGAAGTGAGGTGAGAGTCTTATTTCATTTTTCTGCAGGTAGATATCTACTTTTTACAGCACTACATGTTGAAGAGGGCATCTGCATCCCATTTGATATTTGGAGAACCCTTATTGAAATCAGTTGTCTGTTTTCTGATGTTTTTATTTCTGGATTTTCTGTTCTTTTCTGTTGGTCGGAGTATCTATAATTATAACAATTCATAAGCATGGGATATGTTCCCATTTGTGGAGTTCACTTTTGGTTTCTTGTAACAGTGTTTTGCAGTTTTCCTTGTACAAATATTTTTTAAGGTATAAGTCCTAGATAAGTTGATTTGTGTTTGTTATTGTTAAGGGTATTCCCCCTTTTTGATCTCCTCTTCCACACTTTTGTCCAGTTTACATAAAATCCAATAGACTTCTGTTGGTTGACCTTGTATCCTGCTACTCTGCCATATTCTTCTAACATTTACAGCACTCCTCTTGTGGAACTTTTGGGGTTTTCAATATAAAAAATCATAATCTGTTAATAGTGATAGTTCCACCTTGTCTTTCCACAGATGAATTCCTTTCATGTCTTTCCTTACCTTTTGTTGTTAACTAAGACTTCCAGTATGATGTTAAATAAAAGAGGGGACAAGAACATCCTTGTCTGGTCCCATTTCTGTGTAACTGTTTTCTTTTCTCCATTGACTACCACATAGGTGGTTGGTTTTCATATATGGCTTGTATTATGTGTAGGAATTTTCCTTCCATTTCTTATCACTTTGTGTGTGTTAAACAGAAGTGTGTTGGATGTTGTTGAATGCTTTTTTTGCATCTATTCATATTATCATGTGGTTCTTTTTTTCTTTTCAATGTGGTGAATAATGTTGATGGACTTTCAGTTGTTAAACCATTTCTGCATCCTTGGAGTGAATCCCACTTGATCATGAGGAATTATTAATTTTATATATTGCTCACTTCCTAGGAGACTCTCTATTGGCAAGGCTGACTCCCTGTAAGACATTACAGACAGCAAGTCTGATAGACCCTAAGGACCCATCTGGAGACCCTTGGCAATACTGCGATACTTATACCACCACTGGATATCCACAAGACCTTCCACCCACTGACATGTGATTGTCCTGCATTTGGCATTATTTCATGTGTTTTGTGAGTCAGAAGAGGACTTTATAGACTGGTATTGGACATATGGGCTAATATCAGACTTACTGGACTTGATCTGAACTGGGCTGGGATGTTTGTTCAATGCTCAACTGCTCTTGTATATAAACCTCTTTCTAATACACATATGAGAGTCTATAAATTTGTTTCTGTAGTCTACCCAGACTCACACATAGATCAATGTCTGCTTTCTCTATGCATGTCATTAGATTCAGGACTGCTTCAGATTTTGCCTTTTGTTTTTCCTGTTTATTTGTTTAGGCTGTTGTGTCTGGATGTTGTCTACATCCCATTTTAGAGGAGTTCAGTACCATTTTCTGAAGAGTCAAGGAGCACTGGGCTCTCTCTTTGGGAGACTTACAGGAGTGCTTTTGTGGACTTCATTCAGTCAACTGTGCAAGGGGGTTGGGCTACTGCTTTATTTTATTATGGCCTCATTTTTCTTCCTAGCCAACCAGTATTCTGTTATTTGAAGGGCCCTCTCCAGGGATGCTTGTTAGAGGATTTAGGTCCACAAAGATTGTGCTGGATTGGATGATCACACAGAAACCTGTGGTGATATGGCCCACTATGACTTGGAGAACCTCAGAGAGTATGTGGTGGTGACCGCTGTGGTGTAGAGTACCTTGGGGTTCAGGGAACTGTTCACTGAAGTGCAGAGTGCTGCAGATGGTGGGTGGAATTGTCATAGGTGGCAATAACACTGGGGAAGGTGACATGGAGCACTGTGCAGGGCTGACAGGACTGCCTTAGGCAGCATGAAGTACTGCAGAAGGTGGGAGGAAGTTCCCCAGCATCAGCTGCGTGTCGAGTGGCAGAGTATGGGCAGGGGTTCCTCCGTGGTTCCAGAAGGTGGTCAGAAGCTCTGATAGCCAGGTGGAATGCTGAAAACCCCAGCAGAAATTCCCCCAGCTGTTTGGAGGGTAATAGGCTTTCAATAGCCAATTGGAGTGCAGTGAAATGCAGTAGGGAGTTCCTCCAGTCACTTGCAGGGAGGTGGAAAGTGGGCGGGAGTTCCCCCAACCACTATAAAGTGACCAGACATCCAGCTATCTGGCAATTTAACAACATCCCATGGCATTTTAAAAATAAAATAAATATATTACAATACTATTTTTGCATTCTATGTAAATTTTTGTTGCTCCATACAGACCAAATTTTCAATCAAGAACACCACCACCCCCAGGTCAATGGTGTCCTGCTTAAAATATGATCACTTGTAGGGCCATACAAAGCAGAGTTCTTATTACATAAAGATCAGGTGTAATTTATCTAGGCAGAGGGAGCATCTTGGAGCATGGCATGTGAAAGGAGAGTGAGAGAGAAAAGAAAGGAAGGAAGGAAGGAAGGAAGGAAGGAGAGAAACTGATCCATCAGCCACTTTGGTGAGAAAGATAAAAGAGAGAAAAAAAGAAGAGAGAAATGAAGAGGAGAGCACCAATCACTTGACCATGGGGATGGAGGGGTTGAAACTCTGCCCAAACACGGCAGCAGCTGTGGAAGTGCTGCAGTAAAGCCAGCCACAACCATGCCAGAGCTAAGCTAAGCCCCAGCTAGCCTCCACAGTGATGAGCCAAAAACCCACAGCTCTTCAAAACCTAGGGGAAGAGATGAGGATCTGATGTCAAGGGCTCGAGTAGAAAGCAAATGTGTAGAGAATGATGATGGCAGCAAGTGTACGGAGGTGTTTGACATAATGTACGTATGTGTTGATGGTGATACATGTTGTATGAGCCCCCGATAAAATGATTCATTAATTTTTTAACAGGTCTGCCATATCACCCTTTTGGGGGGAGCGCCAAACATCAAAGAAAGTCCTTTTGTAGCTACAATGTTACAATTTGACAAAATTGTCTGGATTAAGATGTTGAAATAAAGGCAGGACATTATGAAGATACAGTAAAGGAACATTTGCCTGTGGCATCAGCTGATCGGTCTGCTCTGTTAAGAGCTGGGTTTTGTTCATTTTTTTTCTCCAGACCTGCCGTTGGCCATTAGCAGCACTTGAATATCGGCTTGGGACAAAGTAATGACTTTTGAGTTCCAATTGTACAATTTCAACATGATCCACTAGCTGTAAAATTATAAGACTAGAAAGGCTGCCTCTAGCAATAAACAGAATGTTGTTTTTATTTATTAAGTCGTTTAAACTACCCTGTTCTTTTTTGGATTTTTCCATGCTTAACTTGTGGTCAGCAGAAGCTATATGCATAAAGATATAAGCATTAATGGATAATAGAAAAGCTTGATATTCTGAGAAAAAATATAAGCCAGCCACATAGCTGCAGTGTGTTTTTTCTTGGGCAGTCTTTCAGCTGACCTTGTGTGAGACAGAAACACGGGAAAGAATATGGAAGTGGGGAAACTCAGAAGAATAATTAGAGAAAGCCCAAAATGATGTCTATGGATTCATTCATTTTTATTCAAAGGATGATCAAAATAGAGACTTACTTTTATTAGCAAGTCTCATGATAGTGGTGTATTATTCAGGTGGAAGCATTTTGTCTTTAGGTGCTGTCAAATCTGCTCTGACTCATAGCGACCCTATGTACAGCAGAAGGAAACACCATCCTGTCCTGTGCGTTCTTCATGGCTCCTGTTGTGTTAGAGCTGCTGTGGCAGCCAGGGTGTCAGATCCCATCACCAAAAGTCTTCCACCTTCCCAGGCATCATGTCATTTTCTCAAGACTACTTTCTCCCGTTAACACGTTAAAATACAAAATCCATTAGAGAACCTCTCCTGTCCTCCCCATCCACAGAGCATTCTCTCAGACAATCTACATGTGGTGTTGCAGGAAGTCCAAGGAATCAGAAGTCACATCGGCCTGATTTCAAATCCTGGTTCTAGTACGAACTGATTTCATAATTAAGTTATTTTTTAACCTTGCACATTCTTAGTTTCTTAACTCGTAAGAGATGTACAGACATTTATTCTGACAGTGTTATGAGCATTCGCTCTAACGAACATCAAGGACCTTCAACTCGTACCCTGTGGCAGCCCCTCTGTCCACGGCAGTAATTATGATGTGACACTAGTTGCATCACTACATTTCCACAGTTCCATAGATTTTACTAACTATAAAATGGGAATAGGGTAGGGAGGGTAGATTATCATCTTCATTTATCTCCCCCCCCCCCTCTATCTCTCTCTCTCACACACACACACACACACAAGCAAAAACTTCTCAGGGTAAATTTTATATGTCTAAATGAGCTTAAATGCTTTAGTGACAATTTGGGCAATTCCATTAAAAATAAATCTTTAAGAATTAAGGCAAGAAAATTTCAAAGTGTGTGTAGTTTTAATGGATCAGTTGCCCCGACTTTGGAATGATTTTTAAATGGTTGAGACTTCCACATTGAGGTCATCTCTCTTGTTTTTCCATATATTACTGAAGGATATGGAAGCCAGTTTGCTTCACGGCACTTCCTGTCCAGTCGATATCAGGTAAAAGGAAACATGCATGGGAAGGATCTCATGAAAAAGCATCCTTCTAGCCTTTGAACTCCGTTTGTATTGGAATGTATCTGAGAGTTGCCTGTATTCAATGCTTTATCTCATTGCCTTTTCCAGCCTGAACCCACATTCCTTTGTGCAACCGCTGCATGTGTGCTACAGGTATGCACCCTGTAGGGTTGCTTTTGTATTCTTCTCAATGGAGTATTCCAATTTCTTTCTTTGAACTTTTATGGTCAAACTTAGTTTGTGAGATAAAATGAAAGGGACTTTTTTTTTCCCCAAACAAACTCTATCCTGTGCAACATTTGTGTAGAAGTCTCCTTCTATTCTGTAGTCTGTGAACACAGCTAGAAAATGCCATAGCCACATGATACCTGCAATCTTCCTCCTCAAGGGTGCAAGACACCATCAGTCTCCTGTTCCTCTCAGATGTAATCAGTGCTGTTTCCTTTCTCCCCAGACAAAAGCACCTCCTACAGAAGACACACATCCTCTCCCAAATTCCATCATCCCAAACTCACTGGAATTGAAAGGGCATCAAGTAGAGAGAGAAGCAGGCCATGAGGCATTGGTGTTGGGGAGTTTCATTAGGCAGTGCAAAACTGTGGTAAGCAACTTCCCAAATTAAATAGCTTGCTCAGGTGAGACCGTCCCTATCAACTGGGAGATTGGTGATCAGGCAAGAACAGTGCCTGTTTGTCATCAGGACATTCAAAGCATGATAACAAATCTCTCTTTATAGAAGCTGTCGATGGTTTACACTGTCTGCAACTTGGCTATCATATAGCCATTCATGTTGATGATCTCTTTCATCTCCTTCAATCACTCCCACCCACTACATTGAAATATTTTTCTTATATAATGCCTGCTTTCATGGCTGGCTGGCAATTTGTTTTTGTAATAGTAGGTTTAGAAAAATAAACAATGAATGTCTCCATTCCTTCAGCTATGTGTATAGTCAATATTTTCTCAGACTCTGATAATCTTGTGACTCAAAGAATGACAGCTAGGAATGAATATGAACATAACACTATTTTATCACTCCAGTGACTTTGTCACCCTTCACTCATCATAACTGACTCTAGCTGCTTTCTTTCATTTTTTTTCCTTCTGGAAATCCTCAAATATTTCTTTTACATGGCCAGAAACAAATCTCTTGTGGCTTCCTGAATAAGTATTCTTGTTTGTGTTTGCTTACTTGCATGAACATCATATCACTAGAACACTTGGAGCACCCTTCATATAACCGCTATTATTTAAATAGTAAGGAGTCCTGGTGGCATGCTGGGTTATGTGTCTGCTTCCTAATTGCAGTCGTTGATTCAAACACAACAGCCCCTCTGTGAGAGGAAGATAAGACTGTCTGTTCCCATAAAGGGTTACAGCCTCAGACATCCTGGGGAGTCTTTTTACCTATTGACTCAATGGGATCAAGTCAATGGCAGCGGGTATCTAGGTGATACAAATGGCTTGCTCTTTACGGCTAAGCTACGGTTGATTTCTGAACATACCAGAGGCATCTGCTTCCATAAAGATCATAACCATAAATGCCATATGGACAGCTGTACTCTGTAAGAAATGGTATCATGATGAATTGAAATAGACTTGATAACAACAAGTTATTGTTTTCATGCTAATGTTCATATCAGAACACTCATCTGGCCAATGCTCAGTCTCTTCTGCCTCTATAGTGGCCCATCTTTCCAGGCTGTACTCTTTTAGTCCTCCTGCTGTCTAGATAATAGTTCTCCAATAAATGCGAGAATGCTCTTCTTCATGAGTCGGTAGCATCATCTTTGACCAAGTTCCCAAATGAAAAAAAAGGTATGCCCCATAATCCTCTGAAAAATAACTCATTTATTTTGTGACCCTTCTCTTCTATGCATCTTGTAAATAAAAATTAGCAAGGAGATATATAATGGTCAGTCAAAAGTATTGTTTCTAGGATTACAATTCATGCTGCACCATTGTTGTTTTTTTTCCAAACGGAATGTTGTAGAGTATGTCTCTTCTGTCGATGGATGGCTGCATATAAATTCTCTGTGACCTGAAAGGTCAGCAGTTTGGAACAGCCAACTGGTCCATGGGAGAAAGATAGAACTTTCTACTCCTACAAAGAGTTCCAGTCTCAGATACTCACAGAGGCAGCCCTTTCCTGTACTCTAGGGTCACCGTGAGTTTGTTTCTACTCAATGGCAGTGATTTTGATTTAGTTAATACACTTGTCTTCTTGTTGAAAAACTGTCTGTCTTAGCCTTGCAAGACTGCCTCCAAAAAATAGAATACTTTTTGTGCCAGGCAATAAAACAATTTTGAGGTAAGGCTGATTAAACATTTTAAGGAAGATCATAAAGAAACAAAGAAAGGGAAAACTGTCAACCTGATGAATGAAGAAACTGGCTGGCAATCAGAAAGGGGTTGAAGATGATTATAGAAGAACCATCAACATGATTGCTGCCATACTGGGGATCGTACATGATTCAGCATGCTTCATTTTAAGTGAACACATTTGAGATAATTATGATTTATTGTATCATACACACATGTGGGCTCAATGGAAGGGTGGAAAGATAAATGACTTGGTAAACCTCACCTTTCCAGTTGTAGAGTCTCTTGCTTTGTGATGGTCAGACCAGGCTGAAGCTGCCTTTCACAGTTCCCTGCTTGGCAAGGCTCACTTCCTGCAAGACATCCCCAAGGAGAAGCCGCATGGATGCAACCCTGAGTGCTGGAGCAGTCATGCAGAGACCCCTGCCAGTGCTAAAATGCTTACATGCTCATGGATTCGGCTTTCCTCCTGCATTCATAGTCATTGCGTGTGTTTTGTGAGATGGAGGAGGACTTTGTGGGTTGGAGCTGGACCTATGTGCTAATGTGGGACTTATGGGCATGGGCACCATCAGGTCAGGATGTTTTCTTGATGTATATTTATCTTTTATATAAAACTCGCTCTTAAGAAATATGACTTTCTCTGGATTTATTCCTCTAATGTATCCAGAATAACACAATGTTGTCACCAAACTTGAGCTCAGTGAGTACCAAAAGTGTCTTTCCATCAGCAATGGAAGCTAAAGAAGATGATTTCGTGGAATTAACTGTAACCAGGTAATAGTCCTGCATCTACGAAAATAGTAGCTTCCAAGGGGATTCCCTGAATCAGAATAGTGCACCCCTGTAGGCTTTCAGCACTGTAACTTTTTCCAGGAGTAGAAAGCCTCCTCTTTGTCCCAAGAAGTGTTTGGTGGTTTCTAACTGCTGACTTAGGCCAACAACCCAATACATTAGCACTATGCCACTTACTCAAATTGCCATTCGAATGTAGTGTAAATCAAAACATATACTTCTTTAGGGAAAAGCTAGAATGAAATACCATATTTCACAAGTGTCTAGACCTAGATGTAAGATATACAAAGAAACAAGGACATTTTGATATTTTTGTTGATTACAGAATTTTATGAATTTGTAGCCATACTTCTGACCTACAGTATATACTATCTGTTATTTATGAAGAGTCCTTGGCTGAGACAAATGGTGACTGTCCTCAGCTGCTGGAAGCTAGCAGTTTGAGTTTACCTCTAAGTGCCCAAGAAAAAAGTCCAAGCCAACCACTTATCCCCAAATCAGTCTTTTAAAGTCCAGCGGAGCCTGTTTCTCCTCTAACAACTGTGAGTCAGAATCAATGGCAACTTTTTAAAAATTTGTTTTCATATTCTTGAAATTGCCTGCCTTCTTTATCAACATGCTTGTGCCACTACCCTCTCCATAGCCAACATAGATATAGAAACTCTAAAACAAATTAACTAGATCCTGTCCACATTTTCTAAGCAAACTCCAGCAAAGAACTAACTTTGAACTCCACATTTTCTAAGTAAACTCCAGCAAAGAACTAACTTTGAACTCCACCTGAAATCTCCACTATTAATTTGTTGCAGCACCTGCATGGTGCTAGACCCTGGTGATCAGAAGGTGAGTAGCATGTACCCTGATCTTAAGAAATGTGTAGTATAAAGTGATCTTTTATTGAATGAAAAAAAAAAGAAAGAAATGTGTAGCCTAGTGAAGATCCAGGATAGAGACCTACCTCAAAATGTGCACCAGTTGACAGAATCAGGAAAAATCTAATGTGTCAGAAGTGTTATCCACTATGTGCCCCTAATCAAATCAAAAGATAATTAAGAAACATTAGCCCTTGTGTTATTTATAAAATAAGCATATCCAAAAGCAATCAATTCCTTTTAAGCTCCAAATCAGAATATATATATATATAGAAGATTGGGTTGTCAATTCCAAATTCCCATGACTCATATATTTTATGCAGATGCAAGGTTCAGTATTAATTTATAACCAGAGTATTAACAATATAATCATAAAGTAGAGGCAAAGTGGAGAAATACACAGAATTTCCCCAAGGAATTTCCAAGTCATTTCTTTTTGTTGTAAGGTGCCATTGTAAATTGACACCTGACTCATGGACTCATGGCCTATCTAAGGTAAGCACTGGCTTACTGATGTTCATTACTATTCTGTAGTGGAAAACATTCACATGTTTTCATCCCATCAAAGATTCTGCTTCTAGATTTGACTGACATCTGTCTCTAACCCACAGCACTACTTTTCAAAGTTAAAATCCAATAAGCACAGATTTACTTTCGGTATGTTTATTTACTAATATGTACTAAGCATTTGCACATACTTCTACCATGTTTACTTTGCTTACTGGTAATCAGTCTTGCTCATGGAAATCACATACCACATACCACAGAACACAATGCTGCCAGTCCTGTGTGATCATCGTGGATGAAAGGCATACCCTTTGACCCACAGATTTTCGATCAACTGACTCTCAGAAGCAGTTGATCAGCCCTTTAGTTAGCATCATAGCAATGCACCTGTGCACTGATGCATGAATACTGACCGCCATGAGGCATGTTAGCTAGGAATCTCCCTCACAGAAATATCATTACCTCAGTTCCTTTATTACTGCTTGAAAATGTATTTGGTCAAGATGAATCTCTAAAGTTTAGAGGTTGTATTTAAAAATATACTATCTACATATAAAGATGCTGTCTTAATTATTAAATATCTCCATACTATTCTCAGATAAAGAGTTTAAATGATATTTTGGAGAAACTATAACCTGATAAGTCTAATTATTCCAGATTTCTTTACTTTCCCATAAATAATACTGAAGAGATCCGATATAACCTGCTAAAATCTTCCTATAAATAAGTATTCAACCACAAGAAAAATCATTGTTTACCAGGAAAATATTTTAAGTCTATAACCTCAATTTCCTAGAACAGTGGTTCTCAAAATAATGCTGTGACCCTTTCATACAGTTCCTTATATGGTGATGATCTCCCAGCCATAAAATTATTTTCATTGCTACTTCATAACTGTAATTTTGTCACTGTTATGAATCACATGACCCCTGTGAAAAGCTGATTTAACCACCAAAGGAGTCACGACCCACAGGTTGAGAACCACTGCTCTAGAGTCATCTCACTGATCCCACTATAAAATTGAAGGTCTGTTCTTTAACTCTTATCTTTCTCCCTCATACACCTCCTACTCATTGACTGATTATCTCACTACCTAACATTTGCATTTATGACGGGAATTTAAAAAAACCTATCAAGCTGTTTGGCACAGTAATGATTTACCTCTAGCAGTTCATGAATATCAAGATGTAAGGTGAGAGTAGTGCTGGCTGTGAGAGCCACTACGTGTCAACTTGGCTGGACCATGATTCCCAGTGGTTTGACAGCTATATAGTTGTGTACATTTGCAATTTAGGTGAGGATGCAGTCATCCTCCATTTTGTGATCTGATATGGTCACCTTTTCTTTTTGACCTGGGTTTTCCAATTACTGAGGAATGTGCACTCAGGTGTTCTAAATGAGGTAGTCAATGATCAGTTCTCTAGTGCTAGTCTCTCACCCACCTCCAAGACATGACTAGATAGGCTGCAACTGTCGAAGATTGGTAAAGAGTTCTTTACAGAGAAAGAGATGCTAGGAAATTGTATGATTTGCCTCATCTCCTTTGAGGAGAAGTGCACTTTCTCTTCTGCTCCAAATCAAGGGAAGTGGCATTTTAAGAAAAGACTTGCCTTTAAGCTCATGTCTGATCCAGACGTTAGAAATGTGAAAATCGTGTGCAAGAAAGTCCAAACCTAGTAGTCTACCTGGTGTCATCAGAAAGAAAGTGTGTGTGAGTTACACAATCTAATGTCAACTTGAAGGTTTCAACAGTGAAGAGGTAGAGTTTAGCCTATCAGTCATGTCCCAGCTTGACGATGCCGTCTCGGGAGCCTGACCTTCTCAGAAGGACGATCCTGGGAATTTACTCTCTCTGTTGACAAGCCATGTGGAGCCGAACTGAGACTTGCTAACGCCCTGGAGATCTCTCCACCACCACTGGGTCCACAAGACTTTGTACTTACTGGCCTGTGATCTTCCTGCATTTTGCATCGTTGCGTGTGCTGCATGAGTCTGAAGCGGGATTTGTGCGCTAGTATTGAATTTATGGGTTAACTCAGACTTATGGATTTGATACGGACTGGGCCGGGATGTTTTCTTAATATACACTTATTCTTTGACATAAAGTTATTTCTTATGCATATACAAGTGTCTCGGGATTATTTTCTCTAATCAACACGTCAACTACAAGATGGTATAGAGAAAGGAACTATATTTCTTATTTGCAGTAGAATATTTGTCTTTTTTTTCATTTTCATTTCCTTATCCAAACCAGAAAAGTGGATCTCAATATAGAGATTCTATGTGCAGTTCACATAGAAGCTAGGGACTGAAGGCCAAATTGTGAGAAACGAGGTGCTAAAGGGACATCATTCTCAGAACTTTAGGTGAGATACACAGTGATCACAGTTATTAAAGATCCACCAAATACACCCATGGATTAAAGGATCAACATCTGAACATCTGCCAAGCACAGAGCTCTCCAGAGTCAGGTCCAGCTGTTCTACTCAGATAAGACTTCTGTCTCTTTCTCCATTCTTTGTGGAGGCAGGAACAGTTGTGGAAATAGAACACCATGAAAAATAATAAAGTTGCTCTCTGTTTTCATCCAAGCAGGTTTTGATTAGTCCCTAAATAAGTTACACATACACACCAAAATGTTCTTGCTCCATTAGTATTTATGCCCAGGGTATGTGTGTGTACATAAATTCTCCTTACTTCTTCCCATTGATGTTAGTGGGAAATTAATCAGTACAAAACTCGACATCATGCTTGAGAAACTATACAGTTCTTTAGGCAAGGAGGAATTTGGAAGATGAGCAATATCTATTAACATCATATGCAATTTATTTTCCACTTACGAGTAAATTATTCCTTAAAAAAGAAAATAAATAAACGGAGTCTTTTTTTACACAGCAAATAAAGTGAGCCTTGATTAAAAGTAAATGCTGAATAATTTGAACTTTAATTGAGGAAAACTCACAGAGCATATAGCATTGAAATTCTTCATGACACAACAGTGTTATCTTTATTCACAGAAAGGAGTCAGTCAGAATCTTCAATCATCATCAATAGAAATAAAATCCATGATTTCTTTGACTCTGAAAATGTGCCTCTGGAGAGTAGACAGTCCCTTTTCTTTCATTCAAGATTGATAAAATGTTTATGGTTAGGTTTGATTTTCAGTTATTGGATTTTTTTCTCTTGGGTTTCTATATTTTGTTAAGGAGCTTCAATTTCCATTGCACATCAAATATCTACATAAAGGTATGTCGCTCTGAGACAGACTCCTGTCACTTCAATTTTGCTGTCACATTTTTTCTGAGTGCTCAGAAAATTCAAACATAAAATGATTCCCCACTTCCCCCCGGGGGGGGGGGACAACTGGAAAATATATTATTTAGAAAATAACAAAAAAAGGTTTGAATTATTTCTAGAAACTGCCCAAGTGATAGAAAACGCACATGTGCACGCACACACACAAACACACACACACACACACACACACACACACCCCAAACCTTTTTGTTAAATCTTGGAACAGATGACTGAGATGTGTCGATGGCCCTTGATATTGAAGGCTTGCAGGGGGTTTCTCCGGGAGGCTTTGTTAATGTCAATATTGACTGGTAAGGCAGGACAACAAGTCCTACAGATTGAGATTGTCGATTGACTTTCCTAAAAGAAAACAGAATAGAAACAAAACCTTTTAAGATGTGCAGATTTAAGGAAAATCCTTCAAGTCAGAAATGTTATTTTGAAAATGGGAAGAAAGAAGAGGATTTCATGTGATTTATTTATCTGCCTAACATAGACTTTTATTTTGAATATATTGAACCTGTTAGAGGAAATGAATGATTGTATTAATTGGCCATTAATTTTCTAATTTCTCTAGTTTTCTGTATTATTTTTGTAATAATTAGCACCTTTTAATAATAAAAATTCACAATGTGAGCATTACAAAGCAGAAACTTTCAAAAGTGCTTATCATCCAGTAGTTATTTAAATATGCTGTTCATAGACCCAAACAACAACACAGAAAATTCTATTGTGCAAGGCAGAATGTTTGGTTTTGATTAACAATGACTAAAATGTAGTTGAAGCAAAGTATAATATGTAATCACATATTGACAGAGCAGATGCCTAAATAGAGTGTAGCATCTGAAGTTCCTTACTTATCTTTCACCACAAGAATTTAACAGCACAAAAGACGCATCTAGAGAAAAACAGGCTTTCAGAATGTTGTAATCTCTATGTCTAGTATAGATATATTAAAGTTTTCTTTAAAAGTTAAAAATATTTAAATGGACCTATGAAATAGAGGACACCAAAAACCCACTGCCATGGACAATTCCCCCACTGCACTGTAAATCACTGAGGTACCAGACACTCCCATCTTTTTCATCAGTTCCTGGTGGGTTTGAACCGATAACCTTGTGGTTAGTAACCCATGCTTAGAAGTAGGATATAGGCTACATGAGAACTCTATATAAAGTCTGGGTTGAAAGCCATTTCCAGAGCTTTCCTTGCTTACATCGTTTTTTTTTTGTTTTGTTTTGTTTTTGCTGATGCCATTGAACAAATCCCAAACATTTCTCACCCCACCTCCCCAAAACGGTCTTATCCATTTCAAATCCTTCTATTGACTGTGCATCCAAAGACCATTCATCCTTCTGATTGACTTTTTATTTTAAAAAATTGGCACAAGTACTGAATATTTACAAGTTAGAATTCTGATATCCAAAAATCTATAGAAGTGAGATAGACATAGGTGAAAGAGAAGAACACTTCTCTTAAAGTATTCTTTAAGAATACTTAAAAGAATTTTGTCTTCCCTAGAACTTTACTTATGAATCTGCTTCTAACCAAAAGATTCTTTGTTATGCAGAAGGGCAGATATACCAACAATAGGAATGGACATCCCATAGAACTGCTTGTTGACGTAGCTCCTAAGCCATGCAGCACATACACTGTGCATACATACATGCCTTCATTAGATTCTCATACTTTTAAAACATGTGTGTATTTATACATGTGCATGTTTCTATGTGCATCTCATAGAAACAATAAACTCACATCTTATTTAATGCCCATTAGATATTTGTTAACCCATGTTTCTGGACACTGAGGCAATCATTCTTCTCTCTTTCCATAATGATCAGAATAATGAACACCTGGACCAAGTTCATAGAAGGCCTGTGTATGAATACATAGATACAAGGATAGTAACCTAGTTAGCTGCCTCTCATAAAGTTGTGCCTAATGTATGATGACCCAATGTCATCTTCATGCAGCAGAGTGCCTTCTCTGCACTCTGGTGCAGATGGTTCTGCATCATTCTATCATTGGTTGGAATGTTTAAATCCATCGATGTGGCTGTGCCAGTCAACTATACCACATGCATTTCATGCCCTTGTTGACCCTCTTCTTCCCACACAAAGTGCTGGCCTCCAGCAATTCATCCTTCCAGATGAGGTTATCCAAAGGAAGCACATCAGGCAACATTCTCTTGCAATCCATAGGATCTCCACTGTCTGATTTTCAGAAATAGAATATCAAGCATTACTCCCTACTCTAGTCTGGAAACTGTTCTGAACCCATAGATCACTAGGGGTGACCCTTGTGATTTCCCAGAGACCAGTGGCATAGCTTTCAGCATCACAGGAACACACAGTAAGTCACCAGAGTATGACAAATGGACAGGGAGGTGACAGGGTGTATGGACAGTAGAGGAGTGAATGCTTCTAAGAAAAGAACATTCAGTCAGGCTTTCCCTGCTTAGTTTTTAAGTGTTCGCTTGTATCAGATATTGAATAGGCCTGAATAAGCCTCAAGGAAGGGAGTGCAGAAAGGATATCAACAGCTTGAATAAGATGACAATGATAAAGTTAGTGAAGCCCCATGTTATCATGGGTGTGAAGAGCCAGTCAGTGATGCTTCTGTCATGAATGCGTTAAAATTACACATGTAAGGGATTCAAATAGCAAGACTGAAATAAGTTCCTAATCATCTTGGGTTAGGGATCTTTAAGCAGTTTGTTCATAAATAGATGGTGGTCAAGCCAAAATGTATTCTTATAGATTTATAAGAAGTTGTAGGGGCTCAGCCCCGGTGGTGTAAGTGGTTGAGTGCCAGACTGCGGCCTGCAGACTTGGTGGTTCAAATCCAGCGGCAGCTCTCAGGAGCAGCACAGGGTAGCGCCCACGACCACCAG
Organism: Nesogale talazaci; assembly: GCA_004026705.1. NCBI lineage: Eukaryota > Metazoa > Chordata > Mammalia > Afrosoricida > Tenrecidae > Nesogale > Nesogale talazaci. The sequence goes on along the minus strand of PVJH01003109.1, from coordinate 123,442 downwards.
AGGGCATTCATGCCCTCCCCCCCCAAAAAAGAAGTTGCTACTTAGCTGCTTGATAAATTCGATTCACCTATCAGTTAATGATAAGGTGACCAGACATCCCACTTTTTAACAACTTAACACGCAGTGTTTTAAAATTAATATAAATGTATTATAATATTATTTTTGCATTCTATGAAAATTGTTGTTGCTCCACATAGACCAAATTTTTAATCAGCACCTCCCCCCCACTGCCCCAGTGAATGGTGTCCCACTTAAAATCTGGTCACTTTAGTTAAGGAACATATTCTCATCTTTGTCTTGAGCCTTGGGGAAGATGACCAAGAAGTCACTTGTTTTGTTGGAATCCCTGGGTAACACAAACAGATATTGTCCCTTCACTGTAAGCAGAAAGGTCGGAGCTTTGAGTCTATCCAGAAAAACCTTGGAATAAAGACCTGGCAATCAACTCCTTAAAAATCAGTCACTGAAAACACCTGGAAGCCCCCTTTTTCTCTGACACAAGTGGGGCAGCCATTAATTGCAATCCACTTAGTAGCGATTGGGATTGGTTCAATGGTTTTACTAAATAGACCTCACCTCACCTCTACTCGTTATTTTCACTAGTACAGTGGTTAGGCAAGAGCATATCAGCCCAGATTCAGTCTGCAGGTACCCTCATTTTTTATAGGAAGTCCTGGTGGTGCTCTTGGTTAGGCACTGTGCTGCCAGCCGTAGAGGAGGCAGTTCAAACCCACAAGTTGCTCCTGGGGAGAATGATGAGGCTGCCTACTCCAGGAAAAGTGAACAGACTCAGAAACCCCATACAGGGTTGTTATGAGTCAGAATCCACTCAATGACTGTGGGTCTAGATTTAGGGTTTTTTTCTTGATAGAGAGACAAGTGGAGATTAACCTATTGGCTTCCTAAAACAGGACGGTCATAAACTGAGTCAGTGCGCGATAAGGAGATCAATAAAGTGCTGGTGTGGATGGTGATAATAACAGTTTACAGATGCTCTGAAGCCCATGCGTCATCATCATTCATTTAGCTCCACATGCGTGTAGGCAGAATAATAGGATTCAGACAGGCCTGTGAGGGAAAGATCTATCATATTGATTGAGAGCCGCAGGCAGGAAGATGGGCTTTCAGGTCTCATGTCTGACAGCGTTATGATGCACTGGAAGGCAATCGATAGGGCCCTGCCATCAGCCTGCTCTGCCCACTGCGTGTAACGCTGCCTCAGATTATGACATCCATCACTCTCCTGCCCACCTTTAGCCTGGGCATCAGATCACCTTGACCTTGTGCCCTCTTCTGAGGGTGGCTGTCTGCCTGACTTGAGATCATATTTCTACTTTGAGCCTTATGCTGTCATTGAATGTTGCTATCCTCTTTGACCTGGGGTTTCCATCTTATGGAAGGATAATATCTCGTTCTTCTAGAAATGAGGTTCTGCCCATGCTGTCTGAACTTCTGATTCCCTTCTCCTCTATGAAGCCCAGTCAGGTAATCGGGAACCCTGCTCAAAGATTGCCATGTATGCCTGCACTTCCCAGTGTCTCCTAGTGTTAATTATACATCATTTTGTTCTTTCTACCTTTTTTGGAAAAGTATTTTTATTTTGAATTGGGAGGTAAATGTTCAGTGTTTACTTATTCTTATTCATAGGCTAGATGGCTGCTCAACTTGTATGCATAGATTGTTTTTCACTTTTGTATTTTTATTCTGCCCAAAACTAGTGTAGGTAACATGACTAAAACCCAGTTCTATCCTACAATTTGTAGGAGATGCAAAGTGACCTTGACTTTATGAAGAATCAGTAAGAACAATAAATATCTACCACTGAACACTGTCACTCACTCACTCATTCATTCATTCATTCAAGAAGCATCTATTAGTAGTCTTTACATACTTCTAAAACCAGATCAACAACCACAAAACAAAAGGTTTTCACTCTTATTAAGCTTACATTTTCAGGAGTGTGATTTTGTGTATGTGTGCATATGTGTTGCAGTTGTGGGACTGAAGGGGCAGACAATAAAATATCAGTGATCCCCTCTATGTAGATAATTTTAAGGGAGAGTTATGAATTAAGAAGCCTCTCTGAAGACATGATGTTTGGAGTAAACACAAATGATATAAAGGAGTGAGTCATTGGATGATCAAAAAGAACAAATGTCTCTCCAAACAAGGGAAACTGCACAGAGAGAAATAAGCTTGAGGATCTGAGATGCAAGGAGTTCTAGAGTGACTAGAGATATTAGCTGGGAAAGAAGTGGTTTGGGGAAAAAATGACAACATTGGAGACCTCCTGTAGCCTTGTGAACCAAGGCAAGGGGTTTTACTATGGTTCAAATTAGATGGAAAGACATTTTAAGGTTTTAAGAAGAGGGGCAGCCTGAATTATACTGGTAAATGCACATATCCATTTCGAGTAGAGAGTAGATTCATGTGAAAAGCCAGAGATACAGCAAGAAGACATTTTAGGAGGTTATTGGAGGAGGTTAGCAAGAATGATAGTGGTTTGGATTAGGATATGTGCAAATGGATGAGAAACATGAGGAAATATAGTCTACAAAATTTTAAAAATTGATGTGGGAAGCTGGATCCCAGTCCCCCGTCCTCTCCCCCCCCCCACCCCTTTAGGAGAAAAGGACTGAAAATGGTGTCATTTTCTAAGAATGGGGAAGACCAAAGACCAAGCAGATTTAGAGGAAAAAATTCAAATGTGTTAATCTGAATACATGCTCTCTCTGCACCCTGATGTAAACATACATGTAGTCATCAGAATACATGAAACTGAAGTGATGAAACATATTAGGGCTATGATATTTTCAGACTCAGGAGAGGGTGGGAGGGAAGATATGGGGGCAGTGTGAATAAAGAGCAGAGGAAGCCTGACTAAACCTCTCTGAGCCATCATTATCCATTATCTTAGAGACTAAGAGAAGAATGAGAATAGGAAAAGTAGCTTGAGAAATATCAGAAATGTAAGAGAACTCCCCTTAATAAGTTTGTACCACATGCAAAACACTATACTTTTCCAAAATTTTCGCCCTCTAAGTACTTTTCTCAGAGATATTTTACATTTTGTATGTGGAGTGGCTAAAGATAATTTTTTTACCCTCAAAGCAGTCAGTGTTAAAATGAGGCAAATGGGAAAATATATCCATGTGCATAAATTTATAGATTTAGTGTTAATGTAACACATGCATGTTGTACTTCTACTCAAGTACTCCCCCAATGCAAGAACGCTTTGTTCTATTAAAGTGGTATTCTATGATGCTCGCGTCCCTATACGATCACTGAAGACAAAGCAGGTATATAAGCAAATGTGGTGAAGAAAGTTGAAGGTGCCCAACTATCGAATGATTGAGCATCTGGGGTCTTAAAGACAAAGATAAACAAGTGGTCATCTAGCTGAAAAGCAGCAAAGCCCACATGGAAGAAGCACACCAGTCTGTGTGATCACAGGGTGTCCATAGGATCAGGTATCGGGCATCAAAGAACAAAAAAATCATATCATTGTGAATGAGGAGGAGTGCAGAGTGGGGAACCAAAGCCCATCTGTAGACAACTGGACATCCCCTTACAGAAAGGTTGCAGGGAGGAGGCGAGCCAACCTCCTATTATCATGATCCCAATTCTACCATACAAATCTGGATAGGCCAGAGAATATACACTGGTACAGATAAGAGCTCAAAACACAAGGAATCCAGGACATATAAACCCTTCAGGACCAATTATGAGAATAGCTATACCAGTTGGGTATGGGGGAGGTGGGATAGAAAAGGGAAACTGATCACAGGGATCTACATATGAACACTTCGCTGGGGGGCAAACAACAGAGAAGTGGGTGAAGAGAGACATCAGTTAGTGTAAGATATGAAATAACAATGATTTATAAATTATGAAGGGTTTATGAGGGAAGGAGGAGCAGGGAAGGAGGGGGAGAATGAGGAGCTGATAAGAAGGACTTAAGTAGAAAGCAAATGTTTTGAAATGATGACGGCAACAAATGTACAAATGTGCTTGACATAAAATGGATGGATGTATGGATTGTGATAAGAGTTGTATGAGCCCCCAATGAAATGATTTGAAAAAACCTTGGGTTATTAATTATAACTAACTTAAGCTAAACACAGGAGACAATTTTCATTAGAAAGCTTTCATATAAATATAGTTCTACTAGTTTCAATTAGATAAACTAACCAAGTTGGACTAAATAAGCTTTGTCAAGTAAGGGAGTTCAGAAGCTACTTCAGTAACTAAGAAGAATGATTTCTGTTTAACATACTGCTTATTTATCCTCAAATTGTTGTTTTTAATTGTTTGGAAGCAATTTGTTCTCATCAGCAAATTCAATGTTTCTCTATGCAAGTCTTAGACTGTTTTCTTGGTAACATTTTTATAAAGCAAACTGAAATCAACCTCATTCCAAATCCAATTAATGAAAATACCTTTCACTTATGAGATTGTAAATCTTTTCTACTGAGGTGAAAAGTAGGTTCTATTACTTAATTTGATAAAGAATTATTTTTATGTCCATAGTTCTAACTTCAATTAATTCTTTGAAAAGATGATTCCGGGCTGAGCCCAGGTGGCATAGTGGTTGTGTGTGGAACTGCAGCCCACTGGGATGGAGGCGCAATTCCAGCAGTGGCTCCATAGGAGCAAAGGCTGGGCCTCCTACTCCCACCACCAGAGGGCAATGATGCCCCGCCAGAAACAAAAACCAAAAGATGATTCCTACTTAGGAAGAGACTGTGAGGAGCATCTGTTAGATCTAAGAGGTGTGAGTTCTAATATCTTATCATTCAAATTCAATCTGAAGTCTTAATTGTCTAAGGATAGCACTACAGATTACATAAGGCAGATACTCTTTAAATATTGGAAGTGAAGAAGGGAAGGAGGGAGGCAGGGAGGAAGGGAAGGAGGGAGGAAGGAAGGAAGGAAGGCAGGAAGGAAGGAGAGAAGAATTAAGGTTTGGGACTAGTTTCTTTTTAAACAAGATCAGCCACAAAGGACTGGTTGTTCCAGAGTTAAGCTAATGTGCTCCGTTGAAATTCAAACACGATTTACACACCTTCATCCTGGAGAATCACACCAGATGTCCTGTCGATGGACCAATAACATGTATTCCTGTAGGCTACATCCATATGTGAGGAAACAGAAGAGAGCATTTGAGAGCTGGTTAGTCAACTTTAAGTTATGCTCAGTGCACTGTATCGGGAATACGAAAGCATTTTCCAGATGGTATCATAAACTCCGTTCATTTCTGAAAACATCATCTTCCATTTGAGATGGTTTCCTTTGTTTTCCACTCACTTTTGCTGGTCTCGAATTGTTTTTCCTTGTCCCAAATGCAATACTTAATGAGAGACTTGGGCAGGATGTCTGCTGTAGAACATGAGGAATGTCTAATAGGATGGCAGGGCTCAGATATGAATTGAGAAGGAGGTTGATAAGATAACTATCCTAACTACTGGTGGTGCGTATCATCAAGGAAACAGCAACAGATGGACATTGAGATTCTGCTTTCACTGTTGGGTAATTCACATAATTATTCTGTGCTTCAATTTCTACATATGTATGAGAGTTATTCTAACTGTGAAATTCTGTTGGGAGTAAACCTTTTCTTTTGGGTTGTTTTTTACCTGCATATGCTCTCTATTCTAGCCAAATTATTCACCTCATATTCCCCCAATTGCTCCTTTCCCTTCCTCTTTTAATTTTCCAAATAAATGTTTTTTCATGAGGAAATTCCCAGCTGAGAATGTACTTTCTCTTTTTACTGTCCAGTTGAATCATAGTTGTCCTTCAAGGCACATGCTAAACTGTCCTCTTTAATTAAGGTCTTTCTATATCCTTGTCACTGTATGAAGTGGTTTACATTTGTAATCTAATTTAATCATCAGAACAAAACAGATGGTATTACAAGAATCTGATTAAATGGGGGAAAAAAGTCACAGGTAATGAGGGAACAGGAAACTAACCCACTCAAGGGGAGGGTAAAATATATATATATATATATGTGTGTATATATATATATATGTGTGTATATATATATATCCACAGGGAAAAAGGGAAAGTCTTCAACCTTATACTCCCAAGATGTGAATGCAATATACTGGCATGAAGCAGGGAAACAGTAGAGAGGTCAGACGGTCCAGCCCCAAGGAGGGACAGCCTCCTCCCCACAGAAGAGTTCACTTCAGAGGACAGCACTGAAGCTCCAGCTCCGGGAGAGGGACATATCCGATTAGAGCACACAGGAGCAAATGAATAGGAGCATGAGAGAGTAGAGCACATCCAGGCCCCCTAAGTCCTGAGATCAATATTCCTGCTCAGAGCAGCCAAAGCACAGAGAGGACCATATGGTCAGACCCATTGTGAGACATGACATCCTCTGTATTTGTTTTTGTTGTTGTTTTGTTTTCTTTTGTTACTTTGTTTTGCTTTTGTTTTTTGTGCATATTATTATCTCTACAGGTCTATCTAGATAAGATAGGTGGGATTAACAATCCGCAGGATAAAATAATAGGACTCACTCTTTCTGGGAGACATGGGAAAGGAAGAGGAGGGAAAGGAAGTGGGAGCAACAAGCGATCCAAAATTGATGGCAAGGAGGGTGTAGGAGGACTGGTAGGGCTTATCAAGGGCAAGGAAACCTAGAGGAATTAGTGAAATCCAAGTGAAGGCTGAACATGAGAGTGGGATAAGAGGAAAGTAAGAGGAAATAGAGGAAAGAACTAGGAGAAAAAGGGCATCTACAGAGGTCTAAATACAGGCACATACATATGTAAATATATTCATATAGCATGGTGGGAAAATAGATCTATGCACATATATTTATAGATTTAGTATTAAGGTAGCAGATGCACATTGGTCCTCTACTCAGTGCAAGGGCATTTTGTTCTATTAAACTGGCTCTCCACGATGCTCACCTTCCTGAAACAATTGCCGAAGACAAAGCAGGTGTATAAGCAAATGTGGTGCAGAAAGTTGATGGTGCCTGGCTAGCAAAAGATATAGCATCTGGGGTCTTAAAGACTTGAAGATAAACAAGTGGTCATCTAGCTGAGAAGTACGAAAGTCCACATGGATGAAGCACACCAGCCAGAGTTGATAGGATTGTTGATAGGATCAGGTATCAGGCATCAAAGAACAAAAATTCCCATGTTTGTGAATGAGAGACAGTAAGGAGTGGAGACCCAAAGTCAATCTGTAGACAACTGGACACCCCCTTACAGAAGGGTCTCAGGGAGAAGACGAGCCAGTCAGGATGCAGTATAGCACAACTGAAACATACAACTTTGGTCTAATCCTTTAATGTTTCCTTCCCATTCCCCACTACCAGGATCCCAATTCTATCTTACAAATCTAGCTAGGCCAGAGGATGTACACTGGTACAGATAAGAGGTGGCAACACACAGAATCCATGACAGAAAAGCCCCTCAAGACCAATAATGAGAGTAGAGATACCAAGAAGGGGAGGGGAAGGTAGGAGAAAAACAGGGAACCAATTACAATGATCTTCATATGATCCTTCCACCCTGGGGAAAGGATAACCGAAAAGTGGGTGAAGGGAGACATTGCACTGTGTAAGACAGGAAAAAATAATAATTTATAAATTATCAAGGGTTCAGGGGGAAATAATGATGAGACGATACCAAGGGCACCAGTAGAAAGAAAATGCTTTGCGAATGATGATGGTAACAAATGTACAAATGCACTTGACACAATGGATGGATGTATGGATTGTGATAAGAGTTGTATACATCCCCAAGTCCTGATAAAATTATTTTTTAAAAAAAAGAATAATGAAAATGTCTTATAGTCACAATGTAAAAAGATGGTTTGAGGTTTGAGTTGAGGTCTTGTGGACACCGTGACTAACTTACTTTGTTCAACCAACCTTCTCCAGGGATATTTCATATACCGTATATACATGAATATAAGCCAACTGGAACATCAACCAAGGCACCACAAAAAAGCATTAAAAAGTGCTGAAAAACTTGTTATGCACAGTTGCACTTTTCAAATAATTGTTCTATTACACTTCCATTTGTGAAGGTATCTTTTTAAATAAATGTAATGTGTATCTTTAAAAAAGGCAAAGTGTATCTTTAAATAAATGCAGCAGAATCTTTATATTTTTTACACTAGAATATAAGTCCATGAGGATAAAGACCTTGCTACTTGTTGCTCTTATTTCAACACACAGGATAGTTTGTGGCATGCTATGAACTCAAAATAAGTATTTATTGAATATATTTAATGCATTTACCTTGTACATGGAGGTTTCTTTTTTTTATTTTAACAAATTTATTGGCACTTCATCCACATGTCATGCAATTTAATAGTTCAGTCATATCAAAAAGAATTGTGCAAGCATTACCACAATCGATTTTGGAACATTTTCTTCTTCCTTGAACTCCTTGATATTCATGTAATTATTTTTTTCATTGTGGAAAAAATATACACAATAAAACATTCTCCCAACTCAACAACTTCTATATGTATAATTCAGTGCCATTAATTATACTCTTCATGTTACAACCATTATTGTTAACCTTTTTCAAATTATCCCACCACCATTAACAGCTACTTAATGGTCCTTAAGCAAATATTCTTCCTCCTTTCCCAAGGTAACCATAGATTAAGTTGGGTTTTCTTTCTTTTTTATTTTTTTAGTAACTTTATTGATATAATATTCATATGTCATACATTTGTACAGTTAAAACGCTTGCTAAAAGAGTTGTGAGTTCAGTCAGTAGTGCCCCTCATCCTGGGAAATGGGCATAGAGGAAAAAGCAGCATCCCTCATGTCCATCAAGCACTGAACATTTGCACATTCGTGGGGAGCCGGGTGCTAAACCTTTTGTGGATAACATGCTTCTGGATTGGGGTTTCCTACATAGCAGAGCAGCTTCCTCGCTGTGATCTATTGAAATCCAGTCCTGGATACAAAGTTTGTCAGAGAGAGAGAGAGAGAGAGAGAGAAAGAGAGAGAGATGCAGCCTCATCACAATCAGTTCTAATGCCCTGTCACCTCTCCTGCATTAATTGTGTGCTCTAAAATTCCCCTCACTCCCCAACAAACCCCCAACCACCATTCCCAATATACCATTGCATCAGTTATCATCTCTAAGTACTCACTCCTTTTGTGCTTCAGAAACTGAGAAACCTAACAGAAACAATCAAAAACAAAAGCAAAATACGACAGAAAGGAGGAGATATTAATACTAATAATATAAAAATAAAAGGAATGAAACACAAAAGACCACCAATGATATGTTAAAGACAAAAGAGAAGAAATTTCTGTCACAGAATAAACTAGAAATATTTGAGCATAGAACAAATTCAGGTTGGGACAAGAGGGAGGTGAATAAGTATCATATTATACTATGGTTCAATCCACCATACTCAAGTTCACAATAATCTCTGTCTGAAAGTAAACTTGTTCAAGTCCATTGCCTGTGTCAGAGGCTTAATCTGATACTCTACAGATGGATTTTGGGCTTCCACTGTCCTCCATAACATTCTTTAAACTGAGGGCTCACCAATTAAGCTCTGAAACTTTTTCCTTCATCTCTTTTGGATTTTGCTATCATCATCTCTGGATCACACATGTTCTTCTTTGAAGTGGTCTTAGTTGACAGCTCACTTAGATGGCTGCCTGTTTGAATACAAGTCTTTAAGATCTCAGAGAATACTTTAATTGATTGTGAGACATCATCTGTTTTCTTCACCACACTTTGTTGTACCACCCTTATCTTTATCTCGTCAAGAGAGGGAGTAATGAGGAGGACATGGACAAGGAAGTTTTCGGTAAGTATTTGCTCATTGAGTGGAGATTGTTTCACCATATTTTTTTGAGGATTAATACCTCCTTATACAGTTGGAAGTTCCTTCCACTTATACATTTTCAGGTCTGTTACCCTTTTCCTGACATTTGCCTTGTCTGTTAAACCAACTATTCTCAAAATTTTAATAGAATCATTTCCCCCACTTTGTTTGTCATATCAACTCCATATACTTCAAGTTCAGAAAAACCACGAACAATAAAGTCAAGCCCTGAGAATGTTCTCAATAAAAATTGCTTGCTAAATTTGATATTTTAACCACTAATTGTCTCCATACTAAGCACTTCATTTATATTGTTTCATTTTTATACTCACAGCAGAACAGAGGTCCATAATCCTGTTTTGCATGTTAGAACGCTAGGGCCCATAGAGATTTGGCAGTGTGCTGAAGACCACATTCCAAACAAAGCATAAACCGAATGCAATGACATAGTCAAACAAGCCTTAAAAGTCATGTCAGATATTTTGAATACTAGCGCTGCATTTCTGTGGGGGACAGGGAAGCTGATGATTTGAAAGTTTCAAAATTATTATTAGATATACAAATATGAATTGGCTCTCTTGTTTTCTTTACACAGTCTTAGAAACAATTAAGCTTTGCAACTGAAATTCCAACACTGAATAATGCTCATTTAGTTGACAAAATTGGCTTCTATTCAGTAGTAGAAGAAAATCATTAATTTGTAACATTATTATCTTTAACTGCTTCCTTGTGAAGGCCAGTTGGTATTTATTAACATTTCAAACATAGATAATATTTTGCTAACCTTACTTAACAAGACATCATCAGCTAATGTTGACATTAGTTTTTGTTTGTCACTGAGTCATGGCTTTTTTAATTATTATTTTAGGAAGTCAGATAGGTGGATCAGTAGTGTTCCATGAGGATGTAAATGTGAAAATTAAAATTAAATAATAAAAGCATGGTTTATAAGTATTTTAACAACTCACAAATTTTATAGCTTTAGAACTGGAAAGAGTCTAGTTGTCCTGTTTTCTAAAGTGAACTATATTTGAAACTTGGCTTCACTCAGTTTTTAATTCATTCTGGCAAGTAGTACCCAGGGCTTTATCATCAGTGAAAGTGTCATTCCAAAGACAGCACAATCAGACAAAGAAAGAGGAGCCCTAGATTGCAAAAAAGAGGATATAGTTGCTGCTTCTTTCTCTGCCACCTACCGAATGAAACCCATGCCAAATTCCTCATAAAACTAGCATGACATTTCTTCAGTTTTAAGTTAAGCACACACAGAACTTGATGTGGAAACTGAAAGGAATCTACACACACACACACACACACACATTCAGGATTTCTGAGAAAGTCAGAATGCAATGTGGGGTAGAGAAGCAAATGCTTGACGCAGGCTGTTTTCTCCATTATGATTTCTATGGCATGTGGTAGCAGTACAGCAAGTGGTACACTTAATTTAAGTTACATGTTATGTAGTTAAGCCCCAGATGAGAAGGGAAAGCAAGCAAACACACTGTAGCTTAGGAAACTGTATTGTTATTGTGGCTCTACTGTGATATTAATAAATCAGTAGCTTTTGACGGGCTCCAGCAGGAAACTGACTCTTCTCTTATTGTATGAGGCTAAAGTCCTCAGCTCTTCAGGCTCTGAATCACTGCTTGAAAGAAGACTAGACAAGATCTCCTTTTCTAGTGAATCAGTAATTATAAATTATTTAGATAACTGTAAATTTCCTTTGGCTTACCCTATAAGAAGATGAGATTTTTAGAAGATGTCTGACATTCTTTGTTAGTAGAAAAGATGCATGTGTTAAGGAATTTGATGCATTGGCAATGAACATGTACTAGGTATTGGGTTTTGTGCAGAGTGCTGAAATTAAGAAATGAATCAGATGTGGTCCCTACCTTTATGAAGTTCACCATCTAGTGGAAGAGAAATATATAACCTATCAGTAATCTATCAGTATCATAACATAGTCTTTGACAAAAGTGCCATAACTAACAGGAGGAATACAGAAAGCATGGTAAAATATATCAAAAAGGTAATGAGTAAACTTTTAGAATGAAAATCTATTGAATAACATTTTTTCTAGTGCTGGCCATTAAGTTGGTTTTCAATACGTAAACACCCATGTGACAAAGTAGAATTTTCCTCTAGAGGTTTCAAGGCTGTAACATTTATGACAGCAGATGCCCTGTTTCACTTTCATGGAGCCACTGATTGGGCTCACAAAGCTTTTTGTTAACTGTCATGTGCTTAGCTAGGGTGTCATAATAATCATAGAATTTAGAGGTACAGAATGACACAGGGGAACCATTATGTAGAAAGAGAAAGCAAACAGTTGGTCTGAGACCAACAACAGAAGACAGGAAACTGTAGTCGGCTCACAAGCAAGGGGTGGGCATGGGAGGCATCAAGGAGAAGGATGTCTGAGTAAGGGCTACCTTCTGGCCTTTGCTAGAGAAAGCAGATGCAGCACCTGGAGGAAGCCAGTGATAATGGACATACAGACAGTCTCATCCCTAGTTACTTCTGAGAGAGCTGGCAGAAACCTCATCTCCTCCCCAAGGGATCAGACGAAGGCTAGGGACCTGGGAACATGATAGAAAGGACGATGCCCACCTCTAATAGTCCTGCTTACTCATTTTCAAGGTAACTTCATAAACCTAGAACGGGAATATGAGATACAACACACCAGAAAAGTGTGGGCTTTAATCTCATAGTGGTCTTAATCCCACAAAAAACTCTGCATTTTGCTGGGAGACATGAAGCTAACAGTGTCTGAGGGTGAGATCAACTTGTAAAGAGAGATGCTCATTTAAATCTATTTTAGAAATCTGGGAATCAAAAATAATGAAAGTTGGAGGGCGGCAAAGTAGGTGACTCAACAGCAACTGTATTATCAAAGCAGCATTGTTCCCTGAAGTGTTGGCACCAGTCGGTCTTTCTGCTATGCTCAAGATGTCCCTCTTTCACAAACTGACTTCTGGGAATCCATGTTGGAAATGTGACTCTGTCTGCATTATGCTCTGTTTCTGTTAGCCACCATCATCTCCGTCACTGGCTAATGGCAAGCCCCATGCTCACCAGAACATGCATCATTTTGCTCTAAAGGGTTTTCATTGTCTCTATTCAAAAGTCAATGACCAAGTCTTTCTTTCTTCCTAGTACACCTTTGTCTGAAAGTTCTGCTGAAACATGTTCAGCATCATAACAATCATGCTCCCACTGACAAAGGGCATTTGTCACTGAAGTGTGTTATCAGAGAATCAGCTGGTGCTCCAAACTGATTGAGAAGCCTTGTGCTCCTTGAGTAGAGTTATTTATGGCATTTTCTCTCTGCTGAAGTTTCAAAGACCTCTCCAGAAGCATTTTGTTTAACTTCATACATATTCACATCTGAAAATTTCATTCTTTGCAAAGGGAATACCATGATCCAGCATTGGTAATATACTGAGTATTTTTAACCACATTTGCTGCTAATGAGTCGATGATTATTCATGGTAAAGATAAGAACTACTCCAGAGGCTGACTGACCCTTGAAGTCTTTCTGAAAGCAGATAGCCTACTTGCTCTCTCATGGAGTGGCTAATGAGTTTGAGCCACCCACTCTGTGGGCAAACCAACCCTTTACCCACTGACGAGGTCAGGAATGCTACAAAAATAATAGAATGATGAATTTAGTCTAGATGATTCTAAGTCAGGGGGATCCGAGTAGAAGTGTGCTCCCTTAGGTTTCAGGACCACGGAGGAAGCAAACGTCTTCCAAGATGCCTCCAGGTGGGTTTCAGCTGCCAAGTGTTCAGCTGTGAGTCGAGTCCTCAGTCATATGCCCCATCCAGGGGCCTCTGTAAGCCTTGGTTATCTAGAGTTGCCCTCCAGTCAATTCTGATCGATAAATATTTACTTGTCCCACTTTCTGATTTGGAAGACATCTTTCACTTGGAGAATCTTGGCGGTGAACCTGAGTCTGCAATCATCTTAAGACACTTTCTCTCAATGAGAGACGGAGATGGTTGTCTGTGGCTTCTGGGGGATTGTAGAGTCGTGACAATGCTGTCATTGCTGTTTTCCAGATATGAAACCCAAACCCAAACCCAATGTTATGGAGTCCTGATCCTCGTCATGATCCTGTAGGATTCTCAAAGCACGTCCTGGGGTTTTTAGGATTGTATGGGAGCAAACAGTCTCTCTTGCAAAGAAGCTGATGGATTTAAATCACAAATTTTTTTGGAAGCAACTCCCTGTGCTACTAGAGGTCTTTGCTTTCCTGATAGTGTGTAATTAATGTATAGTAAAATATGCACCATCATGTGTTTATTGCTTTATAACACCATGGTGGCTAATGAGTTGCTATGATGCTTGAAGCTATGTCATTGATATTTCAAGTGCCAGTAGGGTCACCCAAAGTGAACAGGTTTTAGTGAAGCTTCCAGACTAAGAATAGACTACAAGGAAGGAATCAGCTGCCTATTTCAAAGGAAATAGCCACTGAGAACATTATGCATAGCATAGAGGTATGTTAGATACTGAAGGTCTAATAGAATGAAAAGAAACAGAACATTGTCAGATAGTGCTAGAAGGCAAGCCCTTCAGGAGAGCAGGTACTCAAAATATGACTGGAGAAGAGCTGCTTTCTCAAAGCAAAGCCTATGGGAGGAGAGTCTTTTGAACTTTCATTTGCTGATGGAGCATGACTTAAAATGATAAGAAATGGCTGCAAAAATATACTAACAATTGGAACTTATAATGTACAAGCTATGAATCTAAAATAACTGTGTCACTAAAAAATGAAATGGAAGATATAAAGATGTATATTCGGGGTGTTCTATTGATGAAATGGATTGATTGTGGCCATTTTGAATAAGAAAACCACATGGCATATTCTGGTAGGGATAATACAATCAAGAGAAGTGACCTGTAATTCATTATCAAAAAGGACATTTCAAGTTCTATCCTGGATTACAATGCTGCCTGTGATAGCATCCTTTCTGCATGCATTCAAAGAAATCCAATCAATACAACTATGATTGAGATTTTGGCACTTCTCACCAAAGCTAGTTATTAAGAAATTGACAAATTCTACCAATATCTTCAGTCTGAAATTGACCAAAAATGCCATAAAGATGCATTGTTTATTATTGGAGATTGAAATGAAAAAGTTAGAAGCAAAGTAGTTGAAAAATATGGTATTGGTGATAGAAATAAAACTGGAGGTTGTATAAAAGAACTTTGTAAGGCCAATGACTTGTTTATAGCATATACCTTTTTTCAACAACATGAACAGCAGCAGTAATATGGACTTCTCCAAATGGAATACACAAAATTCAAATTGACTACATATGTGGAAAGAGATGATAGAGAAGTTCATTATCAGCTAAAATAATGACAGGGGTTTACTATGGAACAGTCCCCCAATTATTCATATGGAAGTTCACAATGAAGCTTAAGAAAATAATAAAAGTCCATGAGAGACTATGGACTATGGAATCTATTCCACTAAAATTTTGAAAACATCTCAAGAACAGGTTTCTTGCTAATAACAAAAGACCTGATGAGTCGTGGGAGGATATCAAGAGCATCATTCATGAAGAAAGCAAGAGATCATTGAAAAGACATCAAAAAAAGAAAGTCCATGTCAAAGGGGATTTTGAAACTGGCTCTGAATTGTAGAGGAGCTAAGGCACATATAAGAAATGGTAAGGAGTTGAATAGAAGATTCCAAAGGGCAGCTCAAGAAGACAATGTAAAATAATATAATGAAATGCGCAAAGATCGGAGGAAGTGTGCAAAGACATCAAGTTGGAAACCAAAAGGGAAGAATACACTTAACATATCTTAAACTCAAAAAACTGAAAAACAATATCAAATATCAAGTTAAAATACTGAAATTCAGTATGGGCAAAATATTAAATCATGCAGAAAACACTGTACCAAAAAGAACCAGTCAACAATCCACCATTTTGGGAGGTTTCATATAAGCAAGAAACAATGGTGCTGAAGGAATATTTTCAAGCAGCTCTGAAAGCATTAGCCAAAAATAAGGTTCCAGGAATTGGTGAAATACCCAATCAATCTATTTCAATCAGTGATGAAGCACTGGAAGCACTTCATCTCTGCTAAAAAATTTGAAAGACGGCACCTTGACTCACTGACTAGAGGAGATCAATATTTATTTGTATCACATTCTAAAGAAAAGTGACCCAACAGAATATGACAATTATAGAATAATATCAATACCACATAACAGTCAAATTTTGCTGATGATCATCTAAAAAAATTGCAGCAGTGCAGAAGAGGACATGGAACAAAGGATAGCATTACTGATGTGAGATGGATTTGGGCTGAAAACATAGAATACTAGAAAGATGTCTACTTTTGCTTTATTATCTATACAGAAGCATTCAACTGTCTGTACCATAACAAACCTGAGTGACAGGCTAAACTCTACCCCTTCACTTTTAACAGTCTCAAGTTGACACCAGATTACATATCTACCACAGAGTTTAACCTATCTAGTTTAGCTTTGCAGCACAATTCTCACGTTTATTTTCATATCTGGTTATACTCACATTTCAAAATCTCATGGATTTTATAAATATACCACAAACAAGTTCCATGTCATTAGTTATTTTCCTAAATTTACTTTTCAATAACTGCACTTTTTGCATTCATACTATAACATACCTGATAAATAAGATATTATGGTTAATCACTATGTTTTTTCAACTGCTTTCATTTTAATGAAGAGACTGCTGGGACCTCCAAAACCATAACCTTTTGTCATACCATCAGGCCTGGGACTGAGCTCATACTCTTGCTAGAATAACCTATCATTCAAGATCAGAAAAGTAGCACTTATCCAGACAAAGTACACAGGTTAGGAAAGAAGAGAAATAGTAAGACGAAGCCCAGGGAGGATGAATTAATGAATGTAAAAATGATGATAAACTCAGCAAACTGCCACCCATGTAGTTCATAATAAAAAATTTCTTTTTAAAGAACAGAATGAAAAAAAAAAACCCAGAATGATTCTTCTTGAATACAATTGGTTATAACCTAATTTCTTTGGCATACACATCTATAATAGCATTTGCTACATTAAAAGTGCAGCACATTTTTTTCTTTTTAAAACATTTTATTGGGGGCTTATACAACTCTTATCATGATCAATACATACATCTATTGTATGCAGACCACATTTGGACATTTGTTGCCATCATCATTCTTAAAACATCCTCCTTCTGCTTAGGCCCTTGGTAGCAGCTCCCCATAATTCCCTTCCTTCAGTACTTCCCCTCCCTCATGAACCCTTAATAATTTACAAATTATCATTATTTTGTCATATCATCCACTCTCTGATGTGTGCCTTCACCCTCTTCCCTGTTGTCTGAATCCCAAGGAGGAGGTCATATGTAGACCCCTACAA
This sequence comes from Nesogale talazaci, assembly GCA_004026705.1. Taxonomy (NCBI): domain Eukaryota; kingdom Metazoa; phylum Chordata; class Mammalia; order Afrosoricida; family Tenrecidae; genus Nesogale; species Nesogale talazaci. The sequence goes on along the minus strand of PVJH01003109.1, from coordinate 106,194 downwards.
TTGGTTCCCCCTTTCTACTCCCCCTTCCTTCCACCCTTCCAGTATCACCACTCTCACTACTGGTCCTGAAGGGATCATCTGTCCTGAATACCCATGTTTCCAGCCCCACTGTACATTCCCTGGTCTAGCCAGATTTGCAAGGTAGAATTGGGATCATGATAGTGGGTGGGAGAAAGCGTATTTAAGAACTAGAGGAAAGTTGCCTATTTCATTGTTGCTACACTGTACCTTGACTGGCTCATCTCCTCCCTGTGACCCCTGTGTAAGGAGATGTCGCTTTACCTATGGATGGGCTTTGGGTCTCCAATCTGTAATCCCCCTCATTTATAATGATATAAATTTTAGTTCTTTGATGCCTAGGACATTTTTAAAACTACACATTCGGCCAATGTAAACTGCCCCCAGGAATATCGGTATAAAAATGGAGAAATTCCTAAAGATGGAAAGCAAGATGCACACACAGAGCCCCAGGGTCAAGGACGGTTTCACCCATGCCCCCCTAGATGGACCAGCAGAACTGAGCAGCTGTTGGTGACTTTGGAGAGCAAAGATCTGGACCTTTAGGATACAGAGGAGGCCCTCCATTCAATGAGGATGGGCTCCTGGGTAGAAGAGAAGAAAAACGAGGAAAGCCTTAGACCCAGCAAACAGATTTTCGCCATTGAAAGAGAACTGGATGCAGATAATTCACTCCTGTGTAGATCATTGGGGATTTCAAATATACTTTAACTTGCAATCAAAGAATGTGGAAATCAGTCTTGAAAAGAACCCAAGGACCTTATTGTTCTGACCAAGGCTTCCTGGAAGTCTTTATTCTGGGATTTCTAGTAAAGGAGGCACTAGGCCTGCCTGGGCTAGGCAAACTTTTCTTGGAGTCGTTTGAAGTTACAGATGTTAAGCCATTAAAGACAAACTACCTCTCAAGAGCAATCGGAGGGACCACTGATCAAGGAGGGAAAACTAAATTCACCCTCCAGAATGTCCCCGAGACACGATTATCCTGGGGATTGTGAAAGTTCACATTCTTAGCTCTTTCCAAAGCATTAAGTTGTCAAAAACTGCCATTTGCAACTGCCATTTGCAGCCTTATTCAAGGGTTTATAGCAACAGCCGTGCAGTGGCCTACAGGGCAGCAGATGGATTCTGAGCTCACCTTAGAGACTCTCGTCTTTTTGACTCTAGAACACAGACCACACACTGTACAAGTGGAATCGTGAAGACTTTTGCAATCAGTTCCTCTCTCTCAGCCAGGACAGAAAAAAAAAAAAAAAGGCAAAGGGATTGTGCTCATGTCGCAGGCTTCAGCATCATCTTCCCTAACACAAGTCACTACCATTCCACAGCCACAGGAGGCATGTAAAGCACGAGACAGATGTGCAGTTCATAAGTCCCTCAGAGGGAAATGTTAAATTGCTCTTCAGTATGAATTTGTGAGTTTATAACTGTCTATAACGTTATAAATATTCCCTTTGGATTTAAGAATTAGTTTAGAAATCTATGAGTATGATGAACCTTAATACGGGAAGTGGTCTGTGAATATATTAGAATGAGACCATTGGCAGTGCTGGCTCTACTGTAGGAACCAGCACTGGCTACTCTTTGTCCCAGCTTTGCCGTCTTTAAAAGGAAAGCGTGTGACACACACAGACACAGTAATATATAAAATGTATGAGGGAAAAATAGCTTTGGGAGGCTGGAATGAAACCAGGAGATAAGTTTGGCCTTCTGGGTCTTTATTAGTGGGGTGGATAGAAGGTTGAAGCCCTTAAAAAATGTATTTATCTGCCCGATACTGTCCACACCCCAAACATTCTAATTTGATATTGTCACTGCTCATGAAGCTATTTTCTTTTATGTTATTAAGTTCTGCTAGTGACTTCATTGCACACTTTATGCTCAGAATAACTTTGTTTTTGTAGAAGAGAAAACTGTAGCAAGGGTAGGCTAACAAAAGTTTTTCAGTTCTCTGTCATGTTGTCAGGTAAGCTTTTGACTGCTAATTGAAAAGTCAGAGGTTTAAACCTACCAGTTCCTCTTCAACGATAAGGCTATCTGCTCCACTAAAGAATAAAAAGCTTGAAAAGTCTATGAAAGGTGGTTATAATTCAGAATTGACTCAAGACAGTGATTTTTCATATATTTATATTTTAATTTTCTTTGTATTGTTTCTTTCATGTGTCCTTGTTTTTTGTGGGTGTTTTTGTTGTTGTTGTTGTTGTTGTTGTTGTTATGGGCCAGTGAGCTGGTTCTGATTCCCAGTGACCATGGCCATATGTCCCACATAACACTGCTCTGCCTTGCCCTTCTCATACGTTTAGCCATTGTTACAGCCAGCCTGCAATCCATCTGTCTGTGAGTCTTCTTCTTCTTTTTCCCTGCCCAGCCACGTCCCCGAGAATGATGTGCTTTCCTGGGGACTGGTCTCTCCAAACCATCCTCGACTCAAAGGAGCATTCTGACTGTACTTCTTCAAGATGGATTTGTTTGATCTTTTGGCGGCCTATCTTATTTACAATAATCTCTGAAGACACCATAATTCAAGGGCATTGATTTGTCCTTGAGCTTCCTCATTTAGTGTCCAACTTTCATAAGCACATGAGACAATTGAAAATACTCGGGCTAGTGTGAGACGCAGCTTAGTTCTTCAAGTAACATCTCTGCTTTTCCAGACTTTAGAGATGTGGTGTGCAGTGTATTTACATTCTGCAGATTGTCCTTTGATCTCTTGACTCCCACAAGCATTGATTGAGGATCAAGCAAGATGGCATCCGTTTCAACTTCAACCTTTTCTTGATTTATCACGTTGTTACCTTGGTCCAGTTGTGAGGATTTCCATCTTCTTTACAATGACTTGTAATCTTTGCTAATGGCTGAAATCTTCGATCTTCATCAACCAGTATTTCAAATCCTCCTCACTTTCAACAAGCAAGGTTGTATCACCTCTGATCATAGGTTGCTAATAAGTCTTCCTGCAATCCAGATTTCTTCATATAATCCAACTTCTCTGTTGGGCACACAGATTAAGGAAGTATGGTGAGACAAAGCAACCCTGTTGCCCATCTTTCCTGATTTTAGCCCGTGCAATTTTTCCTTGTTCTGCTAATGCCTCTTGATCTATGTACAGATCTTTTAAGAGCACAATGAAGTGTCCTGTAATTCTGATTCTTTTCAACGCACTAAGGAGATAATAGCTCACCAGAGGGCAAATGCACTCTCTCTCTACTTCGCCTTCCTGCTGAAAAGCCAAATGTGTTATGTTGATGGAGCCAGAGTCATTGGGGCTGGAGGAACCACATGGAGAACCACATGGAGACCCATGCCAGTGCTAAAGAGGTATCCACTGGCACTGGATCCATAAGACTTTCCACTCACTGGTCTGTGATCGTTCCTCCTACATTTGGCATCATTGTATGTGCTGAGTGAGTCTAAAGAAGACTTTATCGACTGGTAATGGCCATATGGGCTAATATTGGACTTATGGGCTTGATGTGAACTGGGCTGGGATCTTTTCTTAATGTACAATTGCTCTTTGATATAAATTTCTTTCTTATAAACATATGAGTGTCTTTGAATGTATTTCTCTAGTCAACCCAGACTGACACAAAATCTAAAGAGTATATAAAATGTATATTCCTATGTATATAAAACTCTAAAAACACCACCCTTATCAATAATGATATAAAGCAGAATAGGGCTGACTCAAAAAGAGAGGGGAGAGAAATAAAATTTTCCTGGGAAGCATCTCAAGCAAATTTTTTGAGATGATGAAAATGTTCTTTATCTTGGCTGTAATGATAGGTAAAAAGGTATATAAAATGAAAGGTATATAACATGGTATATAAAATGAAAAGCACGGAACCAGCTGCGAGGATCTACATATGACCTATCTGGAGGACAGGCATGGGGGAGTGGGCTGAGGGAGGTGTCGGGCAGGTAACATATGACAGAATAATAATTATTTATAAAGTATTGAGGGTGGATGGGAGAGAGAGAGCAGGGGAAGAGGGGACGGTTGGAGGAACCGACACCAGGGGCTGGGGGAAAGGGCGTCTGTTTGGAGAATGATAATGGCAGCGGACGTGTGAGGGTTCTTGTCACAGTATGTTCATTTATGTATAGGAAAAATGATGTAAGAGCCCCCATTAAAATGATTTTTAATTTTAAAAAAAAGGTTAAAAATATGAAATTTGAAGAGTGATAAAAAAATGAAAAAATAAATAAAATGAAAAGCAAATGTTTGTCACACAGGTTTGAATGTAAATTGAATAAATTTTATCTTATACTAATTAGATCTTCAATTACAAGGTTTTGCTTCAATTACATAAAATGAACATAGATAGAGTGTATTTTTTCTAATCCTCAAAATGTTAAATGTTAAAAAGGCAAATTTCTGAAACAAACTCTCAGGGACACAGTTATTCATTTTTACCACCATGTATTTATACTTTAAAAAGAAGAAGAAGAAGAAACTAACTTTCCTTTTTCAGTGTATGATACCCAGGGTGTTGAACCTGTGGGGACAACAAGTAGAATAAGGGTATTGGAGGAAGGGGGGATGGGTTGGTGGCGGGTGGTGGGGTGGTAAAAGGGAGAGAATGTCAAGGAGTCCATGGAAGAAAAAAAAATGTTTGGAAACTGTTTGGATTGTGGTAGCAATTGTACCTGACATGACTGAAAAACGGAAGGCTATGATAAATGTATTAAATCACAACTAATAAAAAATTAAGTAGCTGCAGGCTTTTTAATTAAAAAAGATTATATAAATAGAAATGTAAGTGATAATTCTGTCTGAAGATTGAGATTGATTGCAAAATGAAACAGACTCATCGCTGTCCAGGTAATTCCTACTCACAGCCACCTGATAGGAGAGTGCAAAATGCCCCACAGTTTCCAAAGACGCAGAATGTTACCAAAGCTGCTTGTCGCTTATTAAGAATGGGATAGTGGGCTTGAACCATAGGCCTTGGTGAGCAAACAAGTACTTAACCACTGACCCTCCAGGGCTGCTGGTGGTTGTACTGCCTTTAAAGTTCAATCTATTCTTCCCTTAATAAAATGAGGGCCTTATTTTTTAAAATATGCCGGTCAGCAGCAACAACAATGTGGTGAGAAGTGGCAGAGATTTGATGTGCTGTCAGGGCGTGTGCCAAAGATCGAAGTATGTGTGTGGGACCGTGTGAATGTCGGTTTCCTCACAAGAAGAGGGCTGGAAAATTGGCTCGTGGGAACCAAAACACGGGCCTGTTTTTGTTCTGGAAATGAGCCTCCCAACCTGGCACCCCCGCACCCCATTGTCAGTCTGCTCTCCTGCGCAGCGTCCCTGCCTCTGAACACAAGCTTGAGCGAGCGTGAGCACGTCACAGCCTTGAAGAGCGTCTCAGGCGGTTGAAGAGCCAAGGGACATGCCAGCAATGAAGGAAATGACACAAGTGATTGCTCTCGAACAAATAAGCAACGGGGGAAACTATGGCTGGGAACCCAAACAAGGAAGCGGGAGCGGAAATAAACAAGCAAACAAAGGCCTTGAGCTCCTGGAACAAAGGCCCAGCACCGAAGTCCTTTCAAGGGGAAGGACCAAAATCTCTCCACCAATACCAAAGGAAATGCATTTCCTGAGTTTAGACCCACCGACTGTGACGGTCTGGTTGGCTCTGTAGCTCCATTCCTTCCAAAAGAATGAGATGGCTTAAATCCAGACAGCCATTTGCTGCCTCACAGAATAAACTTGAAGTCAGCCAGAACTACACTCCAGATCTAAAGATCTGAGTTTTCTGAGGGGCAGGCGGGATTCAGGGGAGGGGAGGGACCCATTCTCCTAGAATACAACCTACAGCAGCGGTTCTCAACCTTCCTCATGCCTCCCCCCTTTCATACAGTTGTTCATGTTGTGGTGACCCCAACCATAAAATTATTTCCGTTGCTACTTCATAACTGTAATTTTGCTACCGCTATGAATCACCATGTAACTATCTGATACGCTGGATACATTTTCACTGTTACAAATTGAACATCACTAAAGCATGGGGATGAATCACAAAAACAGTATGTAATTATATATTGAAAAACTATTTATTTCTAATGGCAAATAAATGAAATTTTGCCTTGAAGCATGGTGTACCACGTGTAACAAACAGTCTTCACACTGGGTATTTATAGGAGGGCATATCTGCATGTAGATGGGCCCACCTGGAGATAGATATAGGAGCCGTGTCCCAGTTCCTAAGAAATCTGTGTTTTCCCATGGTCTTAAGGGACCCCTGTGAAAGGCTCATTCGAGCCCCACAGGGTCTCGACCTACAGATTGAGAACTGTTGATCTACAGTGTCTTCTGAGATGAGGCAAAATTTATCAAACCTCAACTTCAAAGTGGGTTTAAACATGCCTGCCTCATATTCTGTGGACCAGATCAAAAGCATTAGGCATATATTATTCATCTTCTCCAGGGCTCACTAACTTCAGGTGTATATGAAATGACAATACATTTCATTGCCTTTTTCCTGGTCAGTTCCTACACATAGACTCCTAAAAGACAGAGTACATTTGTCACATACAGTTTCTAAGTGTGTAAATATTTAGGGGAGCAGAAAGTCTCCTTCCTTCTACAGTGGAGCAGCTGGTGGATTTAGCTGACTTTGCAGCTAGCAGCCCAACTCATAACCCGTTAAATCACTAGCTCTCAAATAATAATTGTCAAACAATGCCAAAGCAAGAGGAAAATGGAATTAAAAAATTAATTTCAGTGAGCAGGGTAAAAGAAAGGGCAAAGAGGTAAGACAAAATAGTTTCATTTTAATAAGACAAAGCCTGCAAATAGATGACTGATTGAATGCCTGAGTCTAAAATGTCTACTAAAATTGGTGGAAATTCTAGTGGTTAAAAATGGAAATTGGTATTTTTTATGTAACATGACAATTGACTATATTTATAGGATCAAAATCCCAAAAGAAATGCCTCCAGTACACTTGGAAAGAATTATATATTTGCTGAAAATTCTTGTCCTGTTTGTAGAAGAACATCTAAGCAAGATGAGAAGGAGCTGGCCAGTCATTGTAAGAAAACAAAGATCCAGATTTAGAACAGCAAATCTAAGAATAAAACTGATAGGGAAATTTTATTGTTCAGTCCAGGGAAGTGATGACGGACAGATGATTTAATATGTGTCTCTAGTCTATAAAGGGTCATTATCTGGTGGTTTATAACCATCTGTTCTTTACCTTCCCGAAGGATGGAAAGGAGGAAATGAGCAAAAACTGCAGGAAAATAAATTTAGGTTAGACCAAACCAACCCTTGGACTGAGAGCTTTGTGACATTGCAAAGCAAGACGCCTATGGCATTTCCTCTTTGTCCTCCGGGACGCAGACAGCCATGTACCCATTTTGGACACAGTCTGCACCATCTAGCTGAGTCAGGCCCGTGAATCTTTTAAGACTCTAAAAAAGAGAAATATAAAAACAATGATGGAAAGTCACTTCAGTATCAGTTAACCTTTGCTGCACTAAAGTTTTGGATTGACCAAGCGTACTTCCTATAATCTGCATAAAGAGTTATTCCTTTGATACTACAGACCCGTTTTTAATACCCTCACCATAAAAATGTGGGCCAGTTCATTTGCATCCTCCTTCTGTTACTCACATATCACAAAGTGCTGTTTCTATAATAAAGAATGAGATTGGCAAACCCCTACTATAATCCTAGCGAGACCTCAAGGTACAATAGGCTGAGGTTGGACTGATAAACATAGGATCAGTAATTCAAAACCAACAGCTGCTTTGTGAGATAAAGATGAGGGGTAGTCTGCTTCTTTAAGCATTTGTAAAGCTTTAGAGTCTCAAAAACCCTTGGGAGCAACTTTCCTTTCTCCTATACATTTGGAATTGATTCAATGACACTAGGTTGGGTTGGATTTTAGTTTACAAGCCGAAGATCTTTGCAAGGGCATTATCTGGGTCTGTTGTTCAGCTGCACCTCATCTTCTGCCTCTTTCAGGTGAGCCTCCAGCAATGCAGAGTCACCTACAATCTCTACGTAAGTCATGGGCATTCATACTCTATGTCTCTCGTATGCATCTTCCTTTCCCTCAAATGCTTTTGAATATTCCCTGAGTGGAAAATTTTTTAAAAATTCAATTTGTCGGGCTAAGCCCCGGTGGCGTAGTGGTTGTACGCAGGACTGCGCAATTCCAGCAGTGGGGCTGGGCCTCCTACTCCCACCACCGGAGAGCAGTGATGCCCCCCCCCCAAAAAAAAAATTCAATTTGCCATGCAATGATTTAGCATTTCTCAAAGTCTTTAAATAAACTCCAGTCCTTTGAGAACATATTTTTCTCCTGAGAACTTGACATGCAATATGATAGTCTTCAGTCAAGTCAATCTTTACACCAAACGATGGCCAATTTGAGAGGAAAAGTAGAGACAATTTTTGACTCACTATATCCAGTTTCCCAATGATATTTTTAGTAGAAAAAATGAAGGCGCTAATGACACATAAGATATTGCAAATCGTTAGGGCTACATTTGGGGTTTTAGGGTTTGGGTTAGGGTTAAAAGATTAAATTAAAAAGAAATTGCATATTAGGGTTGACTAAAAAAAACACTTCTTAGAAGCAATTTAACTATGGAAGTGTATACAATGCGACTATTATAACTACCAAAAAAGAGATAACTAGCTTGATGTGTAATAATCATGAGTGAAGGAGGAACAGGTTTTGTTTAGGGGGGCATTGAGTTTATTTTAATGGTGGTTGAATAATTCCTAGAGGGATACCAATCATGTTTGTACAACACTAAGAGTATGATCAATGACATTGAGTTATACATGTAGAAGATGTTGAATTGATTAATGTTCTGTTATGCATACTTTGTCCAATATTGAAAAAAACATATGAATAGCTGTGTGGGGAAAAATAAATTGTTCTAAAATCTATTGTCATAAAGATTATGCAACTCTTTTTGAGATGATTAAACTATTGATTGTGTGATATATGGATGACAGCCAATATATTGTTTATAAACAATCAATTATGAAATCGGTCTCTAGAACTAAAAGTCCAGATTAGAAAAACCAAAATACTGCAAAGTGTAATGGAAACAAAAAGAAGCAACTTTAATTTTATTTCTTTTGATAGTTCTAGGTCCTAACCAATTATCAGCCTTTCTTTTGCTAAAGCAAAAAGTCTCTTCATATTTCTATCAGTTAGGGAGAATAAGTATAAATGTAGGTCTTTTATAAAAGTGAAGTGACATAAAGCAAACTTTTGAAGAGTGAAGGACACTTGTAGTTCAGGCAGAAGGAAAGTTAAACCAGACTATTGTACATAAGGATGAGGAATTGGTGCTTAACTCGGTAGTTGATGAGGAGATGCTGAAAGTTATTGATTGGGAGAGTGATCCACAGTATGTGGACACTCTGAAGTAGGAGGAAAATAGTAAAGGAGAATGATTATAGCAATCTGTGTAAGAAGGAACAAAGGGCTTGGATGATAAGAGGTAGCAGTGGGAGTGACAATGAGGGAAGCCAGACCAGATTTTTCGTACAGAAAATATACAAGCTTCAGGATTAGACAACTGAATGGATAAAATTTGAAAAAGAACAGAGAGAGGGAGTCCAGGATGATCTGCAGCTCACAACTGGGTTCTAGGGGGCTGGAGAAGGGGGAATTAGCACAAATCAATACATTATGGACACCCAAGGGATACAGACGATAATTGAGGTGTTGGTGTATGTCTAGGTGCATGCCAAAGAAACATGCAGATGAAACCACCTTTCAGGTTTCTGAAGATGATTGTCTACTAAAATTCAGCCAGAGGTTGAGTAGAGAACTAGGTAGGTGTTGGCTGCATACTTCACATTCTGAAGTATGAGTTCCCATCCACTATTACAATCCTTTGGTGGCCCCTACACTTTGGGAAAGATAATTCACTGCAATTCACTTCATCTCTCTTTCGTTGACATCTGTGAACGAGGTGATTATTTTCAGTCCCAATAGAGCGTGTATTGCCAGCAACATCACCACATGTCTGCCAATGCTCTATACTGTTGTGGCTTGTATGTTGCTGTGAGTCCGGAAATTGATGAGCAGCTCAAATATCTGCAGAGTGACCCGTGGACAGGTTTCAGAGGACCTCCTAGACTAGGACAACGGAGAAAGGCCTGACAATCTACTTTCAAAGACAAGTCAATAAAAGTACTATGAATCACAATAGAGCTTTGTCCGACTCATTTGCTTTGGACCTGTAAACAGCAAAAATCAATCACTTAAAAGGACACTTTGGTGAAGGACTAGCTGAGACAAAGACCCTTGGTGAGATGGATGGCACAATGCGAACTTTGGTGATGGACATCAACATAAAGGATTGGAAAATGTCTAATTCTGTTGTAAATAAAGTTACCTGGAGTCAGAATTAACCAACAGCACCTATCTTTCTATCTATTCATAGGTATAATTGTGTTTATGAAGTCTTTAAGAAATATCAAATGCTCTATTGATGTCACATGAAAATTATAACCTTTTTCTGAATCATAAAAAAGTATGGGAGTGTTCCCTGTGAGATGCAATGGTGATTAAAATGAACTATCCCCAATTTGTGAGACAGAGGAAGAGGGAGAGAGATAGAAGAAAGAAGGAGAGAATGCTTTTTTATTTCTTTTTTTTTAAGTATTTTCAGTATACATGATTGTTTTTATTGGTTCTGAGGATTGGGAAAAGTTCATATTTTGTAAAGGTTTACTGTTATATGCTGTAGATGTTGCAATTTGGCGCTGCAAGATAGTGTTCAGATGCACACACAAAACTTTCTATTTTTTGAGAAGCAGTGTCTTTGTTTTCTTTTCCCTAATCGATCTACAACTTGACATAAGATACTACCCAGGTGAGAAATGATAAAGCCCATTTTACAAACTAAAGAAATTTGAGAAAGAGAATTTTCGTCCTATTACCTTTTCTCTGTTTTCTATGGTGTTTTATTTTATTTCCAATTCCAAAAGTCTCAAGGTCAACTTTCATAAACTAGATAGGAATGATGGCTACTCTACAGGCTATAAGGAACTCTGTTGTTCTTCATTACTACTATATAAAATAGATGTGTCTTGCCAAGGTCCCTTTATTACAAGTAAGATACTGATTTAGTTAGCTTTTCACTCCTTTCAATCTCATCACAGAATTAATGAAAAGATCTTAAAAGTGCTTCGTACATTCAACATATGGAAATACATATTGGCTGGAAATATTTCTGAGTTTTTCTTTAAAAATTACATTGCAATAGAGAGTACTTAGCTGGCTCATGTGACATGGTTTTCTATTTCTGACTATGTCTTTTAATAAGTTTATCAGATAATGCGTGAATAAATGCAATGCACATAACAATTCCACATGTGAATAAGGTTGCTGGGTCTTATTAGGATTTCTTGTATTGCTGTGAAAATCCCATAAGTTGTGGATGTCTCTGTACATTTTTGGATGATGGAAATGATGATAATGATAACTGAACTGGAAGAAGAGCTCTAAAAAGTCTTTAATAAGGATCTTACCCATGATTTTGCAATGACCCAGCAGACTGCCTCTCCTGTCCTCAGGTTCGATGATGAAGAGCACCATCATCTGCACAGCCCATAGTTTTCAGACACTCAGCTACAAGCCCAAACAACAGCCATATTTTTTTTTCTTTAAAAACACAACCTGGCTTCAGAAAGTCACTTTTGTAAAAGAAGTTTAAATGCGGCATCATGGTTATTTACTGTTCTTTCAGAATAACTGACCATTTTCTCACAGCATGTTTTTGACGTTTACAAAGTCAAGAAATGTGAGATAAAGACTGCCTAAACAAAATAATAGCTTTAATTTTTAATTCCATAAAATGAAGGTCTACTCAAATCATTAGAACACATTGGGATGTGTGGTGCCTGCTATGATCATTTAAGGTCAAAGCAATGGATAGAAGAGTTGGAGAGGAACCACAATGCAGAATCTACATTGAGCAATGACTATACTATATTACCATCTATACTCTATTGTGGGGCGAAGGGGAGAGAGGAGGTAAACCAAGAGTAGCTGAACGCTCACTATGCAAGCATTGGCCATACAGAAGATGTGTCTACATATCCAAATGTTGACATGAGGCTAACAAGCTTTCTCATCAATTTTTTTAATCTTAAGAAATTGATACATACATATACAGGTATACAATAATACAGAAATCCCAGGTACCTTCTACCTTATTTCCCAGTAGCAACATCTTAGAATACTACAGTGCAGTATGACAGCTAGGATGCTGACAATGCTTCGGACAGGAGACATACAAAGCATATATCACCACATGGATTTTTTTTTTATCTTGGAGCCAAGTCTCCTTTTCTTGCAACTTTACCATTGCCTTAATGACTGACACAACACAACTGTTTTCCATATCTGTAACTGTGTCATTTCCAGAATCATATAACTAGAATTATATAATATACAACCTTTTATATAACGGATACAATATATAACCCACTCTGTTGTCTGTAATCATAGGAAGGGGTTACAGGTAGGTCATTGTGATTGGTTTCCCCTTCCTCCTTCCCCACCCTTACCCTCCTGGTATCACTACTCTCTTTATTGGTCCTGAGGGGTTTATCTGTCCTGAATTCCCTGTGTTTTCAGCTCTCATAGGTACCTATGAACATGCTCTAGTCTAGCTGGATTTGTAAGGTAGAATTGAGATCATAATAGTGGAGGGGAGGAAGCATGGCTTCATGCAAAGAGACTTTGTCTAGAGAATTCCTCTAGGTTGAATAAATATGTACTATTCCATCATCCAGAGATAGTGCAATTTTTTTTACCCATTTACCCAATGAAAGATACTTGAGTTATTTCCAGTTTGGGCCTACTAAAATAAAATAACATAAACAAACTCACTGCCATCAAGTAGATGCTGATTCCTACTGACCCTAAAAGATATGGTAGAACCCTGTGGCTTCCAAACTGTAGCTCCTTTTTTTTATACTTGAATGATTTTACTAAGGTCTCTTATAGCTCTCATCACAATCCATACATCCATTCATTGTGTCAAGCACATTTGTACATCTGTTGCCTTCATTTTCAAAACATGTTCTTTCTACTTGAGCCCTTGATATTAGCACCTCATGAATTCTTGTTTTCATGTGTTACACCAATCACTGTCTCCCTTCATCCACTCCTCTGTTGTCTGTAACTGTAGGAAGGGGTTACAGGTAGGTCATTGTGATTCGTTTTCCCTTCTCCCTTCCCACCCTTACCCTCCTGGTATCCTCACTCTCTTTACTGGTCCTGGGGGGGTTATCTGTCCTGAATTCCCTATGTTTCCATCTCTTATCTGTACCCATGTACATGCTTTGATCTAGCTGGATTTGTAAGGTAGAATTGAGGTTATGATAGTGGAAGGGAGGAAGCATTAAAGAACTAGAGGAAAGTTGTACTTTTTGTCAGTGCTATACTGCAATGTGACTGACTTGTCTCTTCCTTGTGACCCTTCTTTCAGAGAATGTCCAATTATCTACAGAGAGACTTTGGGTTTCTACTCCATGCTCTCCCTCATTCACTTGGATGTGATTTTTTGTTCTGGGTCTTTGATGCCTGATCCCATAGACACCTCATGATCACACAAGACCGCAGACACTATATCTTTTGATAGTGGGCACCATCTGCTTCCTTCCCATTTGCTTATATATCCATTTTGGCTTTAGTGACTGTGTCAGAAAGATAAGCATCACAGAATGCCAGGTTATTAAAGCAAAGTGTTCTTGCATTAAGGGAGTACTCGAGTAGAAGCACTAATAAGTCTGGTACCTTAATACTCAACAGATAAACATATGTATATAGATCTATTTCCCTATCATTATATTCTTAAATGTTACAGTCTCAAAAACACACTGGAGCAGTCATCCCCTGTCCCATAAGATCATTATGAGTTGGAATCAACTTGATAGCAGTGAGATTTGAGTGTGAGTCAGAAAGATGAAAAAATCCAGATTGGAAAAAAGGGTAGTTAGAACGCCCATCAAATTTGAGAACAGTGAGACTCTGTCTCGCATAGTTCGGCCATTTCAATAGGAGGGACATTCTCAGGAAAAGCACAATCTACTTGGTCAAAAGGAAGGCCATCAAAGAAGTGAAAAACCCTCAGCTAGATGGATTTCCACAGTGGCTGCAGCCATAGGCCCAAAGATAGCAGTGAATATGAGGATGGCTCACAAGACTGGGAAGCACTTGTATATAGCATCACTCTGAGTCAGAACTGACACTAACAGCAACTATTAGAAATTGAGATCAATCAAAGTAGGGACTGTTTCAGCACTTTACACAGAAAGGAACACATGTTGTTGTGAGCTCCTTTCCAGTCATCTTCAACTTATGGCAACCTTACCTATGACAGGTACAACAGCCTGGTCCTGCATCATCCTTACAACTGCCAACACATTCGAGTGAGTCCTGGTGAGTTAGAATGCCAATTCATCCCACTGAAGTCTTCTTCTCCCTCATTGGGCTTTACTCCACTCAACATTATGAAACCCTGCTAGTAGTATGCCCAAGGCAAATGAGTCTTTTGTGATCTTTTGTACTCTTTTGGAGTCATAAAACTTTTCCTCATTAGTTTTTTGGAAGAACACCAGGCCTTTCTTCCTCGTCTATCTTCAGTCTGGTCTGGATCCTCTATTTAAACCTCTTTTGTCTACCACAAGCAACCCTGTTGGTATTTGAAATACTAGTGGCACAGCTTCCAACATCCGCTTATACAGGAAGCAGGACACACACCCTGCAGGAGACTTCCATTCAATTGCACCAGCATTATGACCTGAGTAAAGGAACTCCCTTCCACCCTAATCTTAGACCTCATTGGCTATTCATAGCACATGGCAACAGGGAGTTGATTGCATTGCTATATCACCTTGTGGGAGTCTTAACTGTCAATCATGATGGCTCAGCCAAGTTGACACAAAACTTCTTTTTAGCCTTATAGTACAAAGAATGTAGGATGATAAATATTTGGGGGGACACTGGGTGCACATCCAGATAATCATGAACCCATTGTTCATGAGCAAAATAGAAGGGATAAAAGTAAAACCTTCTATGGCTCCAAATATACCCTGACAGGACATTGTTTTACAATGTACGTCAGACACATTTTTGCTGTCCGATCTCACATGAAAAAATGAGGGCATTGACCTTTCATGTGAAAGGAAATGCAAGCAGGATGTTAAACACTTTTTCTTAGCTTCGCCTCATAGAATTCCCCCTTATTGTTCAGGCTATATGAACAAATCCCATAGGACTCAGTTCACCCAAGTGAAGCTTGTGAAATAAAGGTGGCTCTGTTCTCGGGTTTTTGAATGCTAATATAGGAACAACATGCTGTCTGGATAGTCTCTTTACCAAATATGGGTGTGTGTGTGTGTGTGTGAATATTACTCTAAGAATTCCAACTAACTCATTTGCATGAGATGTGATGTAACAAATTGTTTTTCCTGCCTTTAATTGTTTTCTTATTTGCCCCCGTTGGGATCTTTCTATCAACTTCAGAAATACTCCTCCTCACTTTCCTGCAGAGGAAGCATTATGCTCTCATCTTTTCATCTGCAATTATCCAAGGCTGCCAAAACATGACAGTTAGTAGACTGCAGCAGAAGCTCTGCATACAGTCACAAGGACTTATCAAACAGCCTTCAAACCACAGGCCAGTTTCCCTTGGAGAAGAACAACAGCACTGTAGATTCTGAGTTCAAAATTCAGTGGGTAAATGAACTACCTTCTTAAAATGTTCATAGACAAGGAAAGAGATAGACTATGTCATCTGTGTTAATGAAACAAAAATCAAATGAGAATAATAATTCAATTTCCCATGCATAAAAATGAGATATTTTATGTCTCCAGACATTGAAAGTGTAGTTCTCTCAGCATTAAAATTAAGTAGTTAAAAAAGAAAATTATATTTTCTTGAATTTGTTTTTGTCTATTGTGTTCAGATTATACCTATCATGTTGCCCTTAGATTGTATCCCAATCTCTGATAATGGTGTATTTTTTAAAACTTTGATTCAACACTTCAATGCAAGTACATGCATGCGATTTCCTCACAAACGGTAGCATAACATCTCACTCTTCCTCAGGCTATTTATCAGCATTCTGGACCATCCAGGATACAAATAATAACCTGAGAGGATGGAAATAGAATCTCTTTTTTAAAAAAGATGAAGAAGAGATGTTTTCACTTACCTACAGTAGATTATTAGTTCTAGAGAGTTTCTGGTAAATCCTGTAACTATTTGCAGGCTTTCTATGAGCACGTCGTTATGTGTGTAGTCTTTTCCAAGCAAGGATATGTATCGCACTAATTGTTGCCAAAAAACAAGCGAATAAAAAGACAAGACCTTCCATTTTATTCCGACTCATAGAGACCTTACATGCATAAAATTCATTAAACTGTCTTTGTTGCTGTTGTTGTCAGTTGGCAGTGAGCGGGATGGGACTTTAGTGACCCTGATGTACACCACCCACACAGTGCTTGCTTTGCTTGATTGCCCCCCCACCCCCCACCCCCCGCCATAGGAGCCACGATGTCAGTCCATTTCTTCAAGAGCCAATCTCTTTCCCACTACCCTCTATTTTACCAACCATAACCTCCTCTTCTATACACTGGACTCTCCTGATAATATGTCCAAAGTACATGAGGCAAAATCTCTTTTCCTCACTTCTAAGAAATATTCTAGCTGTACTTTTTACAAGACCGAGCTGTTTGTTCTTTTGACAATTGGGGTTACTCTCCATATTTTTTTCAAGAACTACAATTGAAATGCTTTGGTTCATTGTCAGTCTCCCCATTCCCCCACCCCCTGGCCATGTGTAGATGATGAATGAAAATACCATGACTTGAGGCAGGTACACCTTAGACCTCAAATTAGCATCTTCAACACTTTAAAGAGGTCTTGTGCAACAAATATAATGAAATACACCCTTTGATCTCGACTGCTCCAATCTTTTCTCCATTTATCATGGCATTACCTATTGGTCCACTTGAGACTGTTTTGGTTTTCTTTACCTCACGTTATAATTCACACTAGAGACTACAGTACTTGACCTCCAAGTGCTTCAAGTCTTCTTCACTTTCAGCAAGCAGGGTTGTGCCATCTGCATATCAAAGGGGGTTAATAAAACTTTCTCTTATCCTAATGCTGTGCTCTTATTCACATAGTCCAGCTTCTCTGATTATTTGCTCAACATACAAATAGGTATGTGAGGGCTGAGCCCCGGTGGCGTAGTGGTTGTGCACGGGACTGCGGCCCACTGGGACGGAGGTTCAATTCCAGCAGTGGGGCTGGGCCTCCTACTCCCACTACCGGAGAGCAGTGATGCCCCCCCAAAAAAAAAAAAAAACAAATAGGTATGTGAAAGGATAGACTCCAGACACATACACCTTTCTTGATTTTAAACCATTCAGTAATCCCTTGTTCTGTTTGGCCAATTGGTCCATGTACAGGTTCTACATGAGCATGATAAACTGCTCTGAAATTCCCATTCTTCTCAATGCTATCCATAGCTGGTTAAGATCCAACATTTTGCAGCACTTGTGCATTAAAATTAAATGACTAGATCAATTAGCCAATCACAAAAACCTCATGAGTAGGTATTATAGTGGAACTCTTTTTACACATAAGAAGACTGAAAGACAGTGATTCGATATTTAAACTAAAGTCACCAAATTAGAACAAGCTGGAATTGAATGAAGGCAAGAGGACTCTAGAGTCTGTGATTTTAGTCAAACTGCTATCCTGCTCCTCTCTCAAGCTACAAATCATTTAGTGTATGTCTATCACATGGTATTCTAACATAAATATATCTGATAAACAGCCTGTGTGTTATAAACTGTACTCCATATAATCTCATAGACCTAGTAGTTATGTCTTCTTTTGCTATTCCTTGGAAACCACTGTTTTTTAAAGATAAGGTACACCTGATCTTTGGCATTTTCTTTCTTTCTTTCTTTCTTTCTTCTTCTTCTTCTTTTGATAAACCACTCTATTTACTTAAGGTCAATTATTATTACATTTTTGTCTTTTATTTTCCTTTGCTCAGTGTAGGCTACTCTATCTGCTCTTTTTCATTTAATTAATTAGTTTTTATTAAATCATTGTATTGGGGGCTCAGACAACTCTTTATCACAATCAGTATATACATCAATTGTATGGAGATCACATTTGCACATTTGTTGCCATCATTATTCTTGAAGCATCCTCCTCCTACTTAGGCCCTTGGTACCAACTTCCCATATCCCCCCTTTCAACTACCTCTCCCCCATAAACCCTTAATAATTTGCAAATTATCGTTACTTTTCATATCATCCACTCTCTGATGTGTCCCTTCACCCACTTTCCTGTTGTCCATACCCCAGGGAGGAAGTTATATGAAGATCCTTGAAATTGGTTACCACATGCCCTCCACCCTCCCGGTGTCACCACTCTGACCACTGATCCTGAAGGGATCATCTGTTCTGAATTCCCCATGCTTCTGTTTCCAGTGTTCATCCCTTGGTCTAGCTGGATTTGTAAGGTAGAATTGGGATCGTGATAGTGGGTGGAATGAAACATTTAAGAACATTTAAGAAACATAGAAGAAAGCTTCATATTTCATTGTTGCTACACTGAACATTTGACTGGCTCATCTTCTCCCTGATACTCCTCTGTAAGGGGATATATCTTCACCTATTGATGGGCTATGGGTCCTCAATCTGTACTCCCCCTCATTTATATGATATAATATTTAGGTTTTTGATGCCTTCTACACTTCATCATCATACAGGTTGATGTGCTTCTTACATGTGGGCTTAGGGAAAAAGCTACTGTATACAGAAATGCCTGTGGGGAGGTCCAGGTAATATGACAGGGGCCAGAACAAATCCAGGGCTACATATGATAGCCAGCTGTGCTGGGGCAGGGAAGATGGTGCTGTGTATGAGAGGGAATGGGATACTAACCCACCCAAGGGAAGCGTATTGTTTTTATCTCCATAGGGAAAGTGGGACCAAACTTAAACCTTGTGATCCAGGATGTGAATGCGGCATGAAGGCATGGAGCGGGGAGCCAGTGGAGGGGTCTGAGGGTCCAACCTCAATCCCAACTACATGGACAGCCACCTCTCCTCCCAGGGGAGTTTGCTTTGAAGGACAGCGCTGAAGCTACCGCATGAGGAGTGGGGCATTCCTGACCAGAGTACACGAGAACAAATGAATGGAGAGGAAGAGAGAATGGAGTGCATCCTGCCTTACCAAGCCTCGGAGACGATATCCCCACTCAGAACAACCAGCAGATAAAGAGGACCATATGGCCAGCGCCACTATGAAACATGGCGTCCCTCACTCACCCAAGGCCCTACAAGGACCACAATGGAGAAGCAGGGTTGAGACTGTACTGGTCTCTGATCCAATCACACCATGGCAAAACACTAAGGGTGTGCAATGGAGCATGGAGCTGCTGAGGGAGTTCCAAGGATATATTTTGGGGTCATGGTGTGGCACCCCATCTGATTCAACTGGGGGACACTCCTGGAGGTCAACAAACAGACCTTGAACTCTTTACAGGTTTTTATTTTGTTATTATTTTATTTTAGTTTTTACATATATATGACATTAGGGCTTTTGTTGCTGTTGTTGCTGTCTTTGTTTTATTTTCTTTTGTTGAGTCATGTCATTTTCAGTGGCTTCATATGCATGTGGTAGGTCGACAATGAATAAAAAAGACTGAAGAAAAGTTAATGTCTTTGAATTATGGTGTTAATGATGACTGTTGAAGGCACCACAAACTGCCAAAAGAACAAATCTGTCTTGAAAGAAGGACAGCCAGAATGTTCCTTAAAGGGAAAGGTGGTGGGACATTGTCTCGTGGATATGTTATAAAGAGACCCGCCTTTGGAGGTGGACATCATGCTTGGTAAAATGGGTGGGACAGTTAAAGAGAGGAGACGTGATAGGTGGACACAGTGGCTTCAACATAGTAACAACTGTGAGAAGGGAACGGAAGTGGGCAGTGTTTCTATTGTAAATGAAGTCGCTGTGAGTCAGAACCAACTACCTAGCACTTAACAATGATGAGAGCAGCTGTTCTGAAGTTCAATGGCATTGCTTTCAAGAGACTTCTGTCTAACTTAGTGCAGAGTTTCATTGCCCTTCCAAAAAGACTAGGGGGCAGAGAGGGGGATTGTATTAAAACAATCTCATTCAAAATGGAAAAAAAAACTTGGATTAAACAAGGAAACAAGAGAGTGGAGATGGGAGAAGACAGATTCCATCCGCCACGAAGTCCACCAAGAAACTAAAGAACAAAGAAGAGAACAGGCAGAGGAAGCCTTCCCTTAGAGGCTGAGGACAGACTTGTAGCCACCT
Source organism: Nesogale talazaci (assembly GCA_004026705.1). Lineage (NCBI taxonomy): Eukaryota > Metazoa > Chordata > Mammalia > Afrosoricida > Tenrecidae > Nesogale > Nesogale talazaci. The sequence continues at coordinate 85,810 of PVJH01003109.1, read as the reverse complement.
AACTGTGAGAAAACACTTGTCTTGTTTGCTAAGGACCTCCAACTGCAGCATTTTTTGACCTAGCAGCATGAGATGATGAAGGCAGTGATTCTAGAAATTGGGAATAAAACATGCGAGTAATGATTAAACTAGTGGGAATATTGTTTTTCCCCAAAAACATATAGCTCTCTAAAAATTTCCAGAGATTTTTTTCAGTGGTGACATTTTGTAAACTGGAAATTAAAGGTTTCAGAGAACTCTTTGGTCAGATTTTGATTACGAATATAGAAAATGGTAATTTCTCTCCCTGCTCTCAAACACAGGGAAGAAGCATTCTTTTTCCTCCCATCCCATAATTGCCAGAGTGACTGTTTCATCCACTATCTGCACTTTCTCCACATTATCCCCTCAGGTGATATGTCAGACAATTTCTTTTGCCATCTCCCAACATGAATTTTCAGAATGCCAATCAAAACCACACATAAAAGACAGAGGATCATATCAGATCAGTCTGTGGACTGAAAACTAAGTAACTAGCAACATTTCTTACCAATCAAAAATCAAAATTTTCTCAGAAGATATGTATGCAGGAATTATTCAAATATAAAATCTCAGTTGAGTTAAGAATAAAATCACTGTTGATCAGACACATCAATCACTTTTCAATGAAAGAATCCCTTTTAAAATCCCCTTGTCTTTGAAATGATGTAAAGGACATGTGTTCTTAGAAAACAATCTTTATAATGAGCCATAAATCTCTTCTCCTTAATACCTCCTGCAGCATTTTATAAGCGTCTTGTGAAGATTCAAATTCATGAATAGGTTCTTTTAAAAGTCTTCCCATAGATATTTTGTGATTAAATCCTGTTAATCATTTATACAAACGAGTCAGCACACCAATAGACTGCCCCTTCTGCCTTTTCTAATCACTGACATGATTATTTAGAAAAAAAAGTAAAAAGCTGTAAAACCAAGTTACCATGGGGAGTCAAACAATTCCAGAAGTTAGAATAATGTGATTTTAGGAAAATTTATGTAATAGGAGCATCAAGATACCTAAAGATCAGATGCTTATCAAAGCGATAAAGATTATTTTCATCTTGGGAAGTGATTGACTTCATTCAGATCCTGTAATTTTGCTGCTACTGAGGAAGTGATGAACTGTTTCCTTCCAAGGCAAGCAGTAAAATGCATGCCTTCTTCAAGACAACAACAATAAAAAAATCAAAGTCATTGTCAAGGAGCAGATCCCAAGTCCCAACAAGCCTGCAGGACAGGGCAGAACTGCCCCGGTGAGCTGGAGATGGCAACTCTTCACAGAACAAAAGATGGCAACTCTTCACAGAACTCTTCATAAGAACAAAAGGTCTTATCTTAGTCACAGTGGATTCCTGGACGTGTGAAATTATTATGGTTTAAATTTGGGGGTGGGGCATCACTGCCCTCTGGTGGTCGTGGGAGCCACCCCGCGCTGCTCCTGAGGGCTACCGCTGGATTTGAACTGCCAAGCCCACAGGCTGCAGTCCTGCACTTATACCACCAGGGTTCAGCCCTATGGTTTAAATTTTTACCCGTTGTTTCTTTCTTTGTACAATGAAGGCATAAGGCCTAGTCCTTCTGCAAATTCAAGAATGACTCTCCATAACTCTCACTGTGAAGGTGGTTCAGCTTACTTTTAGTTCAAATTGGCTGCCCATGAACCTACAATGTCATTGAGACTGGACCATTTCTTGGAGAGACTATTGCAATGGGTCAGAAGAGTTGGGTCCCAGCTAGATCCACCATTTACTTGCTCGTTTACATAGGGGGTCTCAGACGCATAAAGAGTACACTTCGGGTGAGACATTTTTAGACATAAGATGGTACCATCCACTATGAAAAATGGGTTTCTTCCTTTAAAAACTAAATACTAAAAAAAACAAAACAAAAAACTAAATACTAGGAATAGGCTACTATCCAGCAAACTCACACTTACGTATATAGTCTAAACTAGAGAGATAAGCGTTATGATAAAAATAGACGATGTATATCCAATGTTATCAGTTTTATTAATAAAAGCAGAACTATGGAAACATCCTGTCTATTCTAGGAACGCTAGTGATATAGTGGTTAGAGATTAGGCTCTGTTCTGCATGATCAGCAGTTCAAAACCGCCAGCAGCCCCAAGGGATAAAGACTGGGGTTTCTACTCCCATAAATGGTTACAGTTTCAGAAAGCAACAGGGGGTCACTCTGAGTCAACATTGACATGATAACAATAAATTTGGTTTTCTTAACTGTCCATCAATAGATTACTAGAAAAACAAAGTATGGCGAATATATATGTATATGTGCGTGTGTATATATATATATATAGATAGATAGATTTCAACAAAGGAATAATGAAGGAATGATGCCACTGTCTTTTAATCCTATTTTCAGCAGACTTCCTGAAGCCTTCTCATATGATGGAATATTACTGAAAAAGGACAAGTCTGTGCAACACCTTATTACTCGGACACCTCTGAGGGTCTCTAGGCTGTGTGCAAACAAGTAAAATATAAAAGGACAAAGACTGAAACGATGATTACCAAAAAATGAAGGACCGGTTTATATACAGACAGAAATATCCTTTGACAGCTAGCAGGGAGGAAAGAAAGAAGGATGGAGAAGCACTAACTATAGAATAGTTAAAAAAAAAAAAAAAGCAAACTCACTGCCATGGAGTCTATGCCGACCCAAAGGCCCTATATGATAGAGTAGAACTGCCCCTGTGAGTTTCTGAGACTGTGATTCCTTAGATGAGATAGCCCCATCTTTTCCTCACCAAGCAGCTAGCGGCTTTACACTCCCACCAATCCTATTTCACCAGGACTCTTTTAGATAGTAGGTAAGAGTGAATTCTTGTGAAGAGAAAGTGCACATCATGCAGGATATGAACACCATGTGGACAAGCCCAGGGAAGACACTGAGAGGCACCGAAGAACAAATGGCAGTGATGTCAATGCTATCACACATACCATCTTAGAAGCAGCATTACTGGTTAAAAATTTATGCAAAAACATTGAGGTAAATATGTATAATAAATAGATGAGGGGGTCATATGGGAATATATCCTGCATATGTGTACCTATGGTGGGTGTTTGTCTACATGCACATGCTCCATGTGTACTTATTTATATAAAAGAACACATATGGAGCATGAATATCAAAAGTATGTAGATGTCAGCATTGGACCTCAGGACTTGAAGGCAAAGCACAGAATTCTCTGAGGAGGTGACCTTGGCTTCAGAGGACTCCTCTATTGTGTGATATGTTGGAAAATCTAAACGTATACATTTGTGGTTATAGTTCCATTTTGGAATGAGTAAGGGACCCTGGTGTCACAGTGGTTACCCCTTAGGTTGTAGAACACCAGGTCAGTTTGGTATGACCAGATTGTCCAGGACCAGTAGAGATTTTCTACTTCCATAAAGAACTACAGACTCAAAATCATCCTGAGCAGTTCTACTCTCTCCTGTAGAGTCACCTAGGGTCCTACAAGTCAGAATAGACTCTATGATATGTCTTGGTTGTAGTTTTGGAATATGTCATGCCAATGAGGCAGGAGTGAGGTGAAGTGCATTTTGAGTCCTCACCTTACTGGAAGGTGTCACTTGAGTCATCCTCTTTTATTTTATTGAAGTTCTGATCTACAGATTACAACTTCCCATGTGAAGCTGTTCCCTTAAAAGGAAAATCCCTGCTACTAGGGCCATGAAACTGGCTGAGACTAGACCTGACCCACCTAAGATGTGAGTTTTCCACCTAACTTTTTGACCTCAGAAGGCAAAAACCACACCTCATTTAAAGCCCCTGACATGTAATAGATATCATCTACCCACTCTGCCTTCCTGAGGAAGAGAAGAAGGCTAGTGCAGATGAGCATCAATAAGATGCCAGGACTCAGAGTCTGCACAAGTGCTGGACAGCAAAGAAAAATGTCCTCTCTTGCTCTAGATCCTGCATCAGCCTTGCCTCTGTCTACCCTATGGACCATAGGACATTAGCTGGCAGTCTATATCCCACCATGATTCATTAGTTCCTGGGACATTGTGAGATGATAGCTGGGTTTTTTGTGACTAAGAGTCCTCCAAACAGACATCTGGACTTCCACATTTGGCACTCGCCAGTCTCCAAAACTCCATGAGTCATTTCCTCGACCTTCTTGAGTACTTTGAGATATTGTAGCAAATTCCAGAGATCTAGGACACAAGAAAGAAACAGATGGGAAGAGGTGGTTGGTATACAGGATAATAGATCAATTAGCACAGCATTTCTGGAAAGTTGGACATTTGGGAGCTTTTAGGAAAGTTGAAACTTTTACCTCCACCTCATTGAGACCTGCCCTGCATTTTTCCATCTGAAAACAAGTGATACTTCAGGGGCATTTAGGCTAAGTGACAAAGCATAATTTCTCATGTTTGTATCCCACATTCTAATCTGGATAGCAGTGTTTGGGACTTTAAAATCCTTCAGGCACCATATACTGCTCTCTTTCCACCTGGCACAAAGGAGAATGAAGAAAGACAAGACTTACGAAACAATTGATTCAATGGGCTAATGACAACACGAACCACAGACTCTTCTAACCTGAGTCTAGAAGTAGATGGTGGTCAGCACAACCAACCACGTTTAACCAGGACTACCATAGAAAGCCCTTATTGCATTGAATAAAGATGATAGAGGAATAACAAAAGAAAGAATTTTACTAGTCTAAGCACATACACACACACACACACACACACAGACACACATGCCCACACACCAGGAACCCCTGTCATGATTGCCCTGAGACAAACTTCTAAATGGGAGCTGAAACAACCTTTCAGAAAAATACAAAACAACATAATGAAAGATTCTAGGTTAGATGAAGAAAACTTTGGAGTCAGGATTGGAGGAAAGCTTATTAAAAGCCTGCGACACACAGCTGACATAACCTTGATTGCTGACAAAGGAGGAGGAATTGGGGCTCTTGTTGATAAGTTCAAAGGTGACAGCCTTCATCATCTTTACAACTCAATGTAAAGAAGGCAAAAATCCTCACAAGTGTATTAATAGGTGACACCATGATAGTTGGAGAAGAGGTTGGAGTTGTTGAGCACTGTGTCTTGCTTGCATCCACAACTAATGCTCGTGGCAGAGTGGTCAAGAGGTCAAAAGGCAGATACAGCTACTGCACAGACATCTTAGCATATTGCAAAGCTTTGAATTACTCTGAGGACTAATGCCCGCCTGACTCAAGACATGGTATTGTCAGTGGCTTTGTGTGCATGTGAAAGTTGAACATTGAATAAGAAAGACAGAAGGAGAATTGATGAGATTGAATTGTGGTGCTAAGACTATTGAAAGTACTATGGACTGCCAAAGAGAAGAAGTATAGTCAGAGTGATCCTTAGAGGCAAGGATAGCGAGATTTTATTTCACCTACTTTGCACCTATTATCAGGAAAGACAAGTTCCCAAAGGACATTATGCTTGACAAAAGAGGGGTCAGCAAAAAAGAAAAAGGCCCTTAATGCAAAGGACTGACACAAAGGCTTAAACAATGGGCTCAAGCATAGGGATAATTGTGCAGATTTTGCAGGATAGGGCAATGTCTTGTTCTATTGTGCATGGGGTGCTATGGGTCAGAAATGACTTGAGGGCACATCACACGAAGAAAAATATAAAACACAAAATTACATATGTGAAGAATATGTCCATACAACAATCAGCAATGTTAGACCTAAGGCAACAGGTTTCCTAAATCCAAAATATGAAGACAGAGAGTGACAAGAAAAACAGAAGAAAGGAAAAAGGAAAGGCAGGAGGGAGTAGGAAGAGTACTAATACATTGCATGGGCTGCAACCAATGTTATGAAATAAACTGAATATGGATTATTGACTGGAGAACAAAATTGTTATGCAAATTTTCACCTCAAGAACAAGTGATGTTTTCATTGTTTTCTTTGCTTGTTTTTATAGAGGTTAAAGACAGGCATATGCATAGGTACATATATTCATATGATGAAGGGGAAATAGATCAATATGCATATAGTAGAAGGCTTAGAATTAGGACAGCGGATGGGCATTGGACCTCATTCAGGTACTTCCTCCGTGCAGGAACATTTTGTTCTATTAAATCGGCATTCCACGATGCACAGCTCCCTGACACGATCACAGAAAACAAATGTGTGCATAAGCAAATGTGAAGAAAGCTGATGGTGCCCGGCTATCAAACCATGTACGTCTGGGGTATTAAAGGCTTGAAAGTAAACAAGCAGCCATCCAGCTCAGAAGCAACAAAGCCCACATGGAAGAAGTACACCAGCTTACGGGACCAAGAGATACCAAAGGAATCAATTATCAGGTTTCAGGAACTAATAATCATAACATTATATGCTCACTTTCCTGATATGATCACTGATGATAAGTATGTGCATAAGCAAATGTGGTGAAGAAAGCTGATGGTGCCCAGCTATCAAAAGATGTGCATCTGTGGTTGTAAAGACATGAAGGTGAATAAGTGGCCATCTAGATAAGAAGCAAGCCCACAAGGAAGAAGCACAACAGTCTGTATGACCATGAGGTGTCAAAGGGATCCAATATCAAGCATCAAAGACTTAAAAAGTATATCATTATAAGTGAGGGGGAGTTAAGATAGGAGACCCAAAGCCCATCAATAAGTGAAGAGACATCCTCTTAGAGAGGGGTTATAGCGAGGAGATGAGCCAGTCTAGATGCAGTGTAGTAGCAATGAAATGTTCTCAATGCTTCCTCCCCCCTACTATCATTATCCCAATTCTGCCAAACAGATTTGGCTAGACCAGGGGATGTGTACTGGAGTCGAAAATGTGAAAATTTTGGATAGATAATCCCTTGAGACTAGTGGAGAGTGGTGACACTGGGAGGGTGGCAGGATGGTAGAGTAGAAAGGGGGAACAAATTTCTCAGATCTACATGTGACCTCCTCTCTGGGGTGTGGGCAATGGGGAGAGGGGGAAATGAGTGAAGTGACACATTGGACAGTGTAAGATATGAAGAGGTAATAACAAGTCAGTTATTGGAAGTTCATGGGGGAGAAGAAGGGGGAGGGGAAATATGGGGGGTTGGAATTAAAAAAAATAAAGAACTAGAGGAAGGAGGGGAAGAGGAGTTTATGCTGGAGGGGTTCAAGTAGATAATGTAGATGAATGTGGCAACATGTATACAAATATGCTTAATACGGATGATGTATTAAATGTTGTAATAAGCCACCAATAAAATATATATCAAAAAGTGTAAAGAATATCTCACTAGCATAAAAATATTATCAAAGTTTAAATAGTATGGAACAGAGAGATCAGGAGCTGACGGATTATAGAAGCTTCACAAAGTAGAATGTGAGTTGAATCAGGACTGGTGCAATTTAAAATCACCAAATAAAAGTCAATATTCACTGAGATTATTTTGGAATTGAGAAAGAGAATCAGTTATAACTCATTTTGACCCTACATGATAGAGTAGAATTGCATCACAGAGTTTCCGAGGTTGCAAATATTTATGAGAGTAAACATGTATGAGAGTGGTAGGTTTGAACCCTTGACCTTGTGGTTAGCAGTCCAATGCTTAACCTTCTGTGCAAAGGGATCCCTGAGAAGGAGATAATTTGTCAGTAAATATTGATAATGAGGGTTGCTCACTTATTTTTCCCACGTATTTTCTAGTTGTTGTTTTAGCTGCTATCTAATTGGTCCCTTATCTTGGGTACTTCCTGGGCAGCCAGTGCAGCCCAGTCTTCTTCACGATCAGAATCAGAGCACTAAGACTTTTCTTCCTACTCTTAATCTGGAATGGCCAGTGAAATTTGTCCATAATCATAACAACCACTAAGCCTCCATTGCAGACAGATGAGGGACCTTGGCTCGGAATTGAACCAGATCTTTCATATAGACAGTAAGATCTACCACTGCCTGCATCAATCCCACCCCATGAGTTTTAGTTCAGCTACTGAATAAAATCTGTCCATTGTTATTGACAACCCTGAACAAAATAAATACCTCTCTAACAGGAAGCCCATCCCCTGGTCATGGTTTATTGAAGGCCAAAATGGAGTCATGATCTACAGACTGACCTGGAAAGACTCATGCTGTCAGGGCTGTAAGTTACAGCCTCTCTGGAGGGGTGAAAAGTCAATGAAGCTTTAGAAGTTCCTAACCAGAATGGAACTCTTCTGGTAACTTCTGGGTTTGTAGTGTGCCATCAGTCATGCAGTCAGTTAGAAGCAGACTACCAACAGTATGTTCAGTGTTTCGTGTCTTCCCCCTCCATTCTATCAGCATTTCAGCTACTAGAGATTGTGGACCATTAATTTTGTACTCAGAAAAATAACTCTAAATCAAGACACATGTGCCATCAAAATAAATTATTCAGAGCAGGTTGATTTAGGAAAGAAGAAAGCAAATCAAGTCCGAGTAAGAAAAGTTTATCAAAATAGTCAGTAGGAAGTAACTATCCCCATTTGCTATTACACATGCTTACAAACAAGTATATTTCTTTAGGGCTGAGTTTAATTTAACCTGAATGCTTTTCTATTTATTAGGATCTGAAGCATAAGTGACCATACTTAATACCAAAGGATAGAAAATTAAATGGGCTATGAAAGGGGAAAATAAGATATTATCTATTATCCAAGGTATTTGTCCAGTGATAAAGCCTATATTCAAGCATGTATGCAGGGGCAGTGAGTTATTTATGGTGGCACTTCTAAACAAAATCTCTGTCAAACAACCTTTTTCTGCCTGGGACTGTTAAGAAGCTGCAGGGGAAATACTGATAGGATTCACTTGTGGGGAATTTCAAATAGGATTTCCTGGAGCGCTACGCTGATATTTGTAAAACGAGCCAGTTGAGAAGCATGGAGAGGAGATCCTGTTACCAGACAGAATCAGGAGTGGATTCAGTCCTCTGGACCTGAGATTCCTGCACAGTGAACCTCTAAGATCCAGATAATAGTTGCATCATCAGAGGAGCAGCAGCAGAACCTGCAACCCGGAGCATGGAACAGAGTGATGAACTTCCCAACCCACAGAGAAAGTTGAGATGAGTGCTTTGTGAAAAAGACTGGCTTGCAGAATAGAGTACCTCTGGACACTTAATTGGGGATGCTGGACTTGTCGATTTATGGAAGTGGAGCTGAGGGCCTTTGGGGTCCAGGCTTACTGGAGGGGGTGCCTCTGGGCACTTAATTCAAAGAGATGTACTTGCTGACCCATGGAACTTGAACTCAATTCCTGCACATTGAGACTTACAGGAGAGTGGTATGCCCCTTTGGGCACTTTTCAATAGACATGAAACTTTGTAACATGTCCTGGTAAACAGCTACCCTGAGCATTTCTCCATAACATTACAACTTGTTAACATCCTTAATCAAGCTTTAAACAGGAATTCTGTTGATGAATCTCTGTGTTGTCATTGCAATAGATATTAGAGCCCAGAGAGATCGAGGAGTAAAATAGAGCACATTAATAAATATATAGTTTAGGACTAAGGCTATAGTAAGTTAAATAAGACGTTGGTGACAGTCCAATTTCATAGCACTAACTGTATGATGACTCGCAGGAATAAGAGTTGAAATTAAGGCGCTGAGAGTAAGAGAGAGGATGAGAGAGGAAAAGAGAGCGACTACTAGGATCAATCCTCCAAGGGTGGTTAATTTTCTTGTCCATCCCTCTAGGTGTATGCATGCTTATATGTAATTTACTTGCTCTTGGATACGTTGGTTGCATTCCCTGTTAGCTATAGCAAACATAAGAGGTGCAGTGGGTTAAGTTTGGGGCTGCTAACCTAGGTCAGTGGTTCAAAGCCATCAGTGTTTCAAGGTACAAAGATGAGCTTGTCTGTGTTCATAAATGTGTAGCCTCACAAACCCTGTGCAGTAGTTTTATTCGGTCCCGTAAGGTTGCTGTGAGTTGTAATTGACCCAGTGGCCGGGGGGGTTTCTCGCAATCATCATTTTCTTGTGTCCTATTATTTTTACTCCTTTATATTTGCATATTTTCTACTTAATCCTAAAGTCATTTAAGCTTGAGGAACTTGGAGGGAAAAGGTTAATAGGTTTCAAAAGCAACAGGGAAGGAGAAAGAAAGCAAACGTGTCTGCTACCATCATTTCTATTCCCCATTATAGTAGAGGGCCTAACCAATGAAATCAGATGGGGTGGGTGGGGGGGTGGGGATCAAAACAAAATACTATCAGGATTGGAGGGAAATGAAAATGTAGGTTATGTGGTTACAAAGTAGAAAATCAAAATAACCAACAGGCAAATCATTAGAATTAGTAGTGTGGTCTGTATTTCTTCATTCTAGTAATAAACATAAAATAATATTAAAAAGAAATATACTATTTAAAGTAAACTAAAGGCCATAAAATAATTAAAAATACATGTAACAAAAAATCAGTTTGAAGTTTTCAGAAGGAAATGCTAACAGCATGCTTGGCAAAAATTCTCTATTTTTGCCAAAGATGTCTCAAAACAAAGGAAGGGCTTTGGTCAAGTTCCCTTGTAAATATGCTCGTAAACAGAACTTCTGGTGTAAATATGCTAATAAGCAGGTCTCCTGGAAACCCCCTGTGTTTAATAACAGAAAAGTAAATAAAGGTCCTTAGTTGTAAAATATGTTCAGCATTGCTTCTCTATCATAAAGAAACCTGGAATAGACGGCTCATTGAGAGCATGACTGGCTGAGCATGATGCGTACACTGTGTAATGTACTGATTGTAAAATGGAAATTTCTCTAAAACGGCCCCCCTTGCTGTAATAATGTCCCCATGCACTATTTAAACAGCACATGCTGTTTCACAAGAAGAGCACCCTGTGTCACAGGAAGGAAGAATCTTTGTATTGTCTCAGACCTTTCTGTAGCCAACGATAAAACATTACTGAGACAAATCAAAGAAGATCTTTATAGGGAAGAATTGGGATCATGATAGTTAGGGGTAGGAAACTTTCAAGAACTAGAATAAAGTGGTTTGTTTCATTGTTGCTTCCCTGCAGCCTGACTGGCCCTTCTCCCTGAGACTGCTCTGGAAGAGGTACACAGGTACAGATGGGAACTGGACATGCAGGGAATCCAGAGCAGACGCATCCCTCAGGACCAGTGAGAGTGGAGATACCAGAGGGGTGGAGGGAAGGAAGAGAGGGGCAGCCAATCACAAGGACTTACACATAACCTCCTATCTGGAGGATGATCATCGGAGGAGTGGGCGAGGGAAGACATGGGGCAACGTAAGATATGACAAAATAATAATTTATAAAGTAATGAGGGGTGATAGGGGCGTGGGGAGAAGGGAGGGAGGGGAAGGGATGAGAAGCTGAAATCAAGGGCTCAAGTGGAAAAGCAGAGATTTGGAGAATGATGACAACAGCAGGCAGACGAAGGGGCTTGACACAGCATATGTATGTATGTATTGTGATCAGTGATGTAGGAGCCCCCAATAAAATAATTTTTAAATTTAAATAAATAAATAAACAAACACAAGAGAGTGATTTAATCTTAAAAAAGAAGATCTTTATTAATGAAGAGATATGTCAATCCCCATTGTGGACTGAAAAACTATAAAGAAAATCTACAGATGCAATACTCTGAAATCTAAAGCTTTACAATATATGGGTCTGTGGGAAGAGAGGAGGAGAGGAGTGTCCAGAGTACACAGGTAGTGAGATAGTGAGAAGGAAAGAGAGAGGAAATTGAAAGCCAACTAAAAAATTCCTATGGAAATAAAAAGGCCAGGGAGAGCTAAACATTCTTGTTGAAGAAGAAGGTAACAGTGTTTCCTCTACACAAATTAAGAGCACTAAAAACCAATGTAGTATTGACTCAAGAACTGGCATGCCACTGTCATAGGATTTAGTCCCATAGTGAAGTCCAATAGATTTATGGATCTATATGACTTCCCTGTCACTGCAAAACAGTGAGGCAAGGACATGTATGGAATAACCACTCAATAATACTGTGTATTAAATAAGCAAAGACTTTTATATCACATTAGATAACAAAGTTACAGTCCTAAAATGAAAGGCAAAAAATAATAAAAGAAATATAAATAAGTGACTCCTCATGAGATTGTAGTGTTAGAAAAATTTATTAAAGATAATTTTAAAAAATTATGAATTTGCTTGACACATTAAAATGGGGACTTTTTGTGCACTGATATTATAACTGTGGTGAGCAGGTGATTTACAGATACAAAAATTTGCATCTTGATAACAAACTAATTTTTTTATGTCCATAGTATAAAATCATTAAGATACTGGCAGAAAAGTAACCAAGGTGTGCTTCACCAAAGAGGGAAATACTTTAAAGATATTTCTAAATATTTGAGAAGATATGGAAAAATTGATACTTCCAAGTAGTGTATGACAAATTGGACATTTGATAATTTGTTCTGGAAATATTTTAGTATTATCTACTAACAAGGAAGATTATCGCATCCTTTAGCAAGCAGTTCCCATCTAAAAAACAAACAGGATGGTATACAAATATGCATCTAAGTGCTCGAGTGTGTGTGTATGTGTGTAACGAGGAAGCTTTAAAAATTTAGTGAAAAAGTGGAAATGAAAGATAACATAAAGTTTCCAAAGATGTTTCAAAATACTTTCATATATATGCATAAACATAAATTTTAAAAACATATCGCCATCAGTTTTCCAGTTTCTATATACATGGATTCATTCCCCTAAAAAGGCATGTTTAAACATGTCTCTACAATCAGTAATCTCCTTGTCTTAGTCTCATTAGGGAGACTTCAGACAAAGAGGAGGGCAATCAAAACAAGGTCTTCTTAAAGGTTTTCCTAGGTTCAGTAAAATTTGAGAGGTCAGGTCAAAAGGCAATGGCGATTGTTTTTGAGATCTCTGAAGGAATAATTTTTTTAAAAAACTATTTTATTGGAAGCTAATACAGATATATCTCTCCACAGTTTAATCACATCAAATAGTATTATACAATTCCTGCCACAATCAGTTTCAAAACATTCTCTCCCTCTCTAAATTCCTCTTTATCGCCTGTTCCCACTGTACCCCCAGGAACCCTTATTCTACCTGTGTAGATTCTTCAATTTTGGATTTTCTCTCCCTAAAAACAGAAAAATATATAGCAAAAATTCAAGAAGGCTACCCTCAATGACAAAACACCTCAGGGATGATTTTCTCAAAGCACGATAATGTGGGCTTATTGGGAAAAAGTTTTATAATGGAAAACTGCATCAGTGAGAAAAAGATCAGGGAATTTATGCTCCAAATTTTCCACCCATCACAACAGTGCACCTGCTCTTTCCTTGAGAATATCAGGGGCTGTCTGTTGTTAGAAATGAACGGAAATGCAGAGGAAAAAGAAGCACCCAAAATGAATCTGTAAGAAAGCAGAGGGCTACAGCTTGCTCAGGCAATGTAGCCAAGAACTGAGCTGTATCCTCTCTTTTTAGTCATACTCAAATTTGTGAAAATGGAACTGGTTGCATTTACTCGGGATTTTCTTTTTTAATTTGATAAGTAACATCCTTGGAAGAGCATTATCTAAAAAAAACAGGTGCTATAAAATATAATGTGCAAAGCAAGAAACAGAGCTCAAAACAAACTCCAGTATAACATTCTATATCAAGGATGTTTCCTTGATATGTCCTTAAACACCAGTTTGCAGATTATATTCACTTCAAATGTGTATCCTTAAAGTTTTGATTTTATCCAAGTTCTAGCCATGCTTCAGCTACAGCTGCCCATTGAGAATTTTTTTGTGACCCCTTACTCCATTCACCCTAAACCAGTACTTCTCAATTTCCTAAAGCTGTGACCCTTTAATAGAATTCCTCATGTTGTCGTGACCCTAACCATAAAATATAACTGTAATTTCATTACTGTTATGAATTGGATGGCCCCTGTGAAAGGGATGTTTGACCCCAAAAGGGGTTGTGATCCACAGGTTGAGAACTGCTGCCCTAAATCCTTTATATCTTTCCTTCATATTTCTTTTTGTTCCCCAAATCCAGAGAACATTTACAACATGCATAATCTGAGTCCATGAAGGGTGCCACAGTTCTTCAGGAAAGGGCTAGAGAGAAGGAAATAACTCCTTCAGAAATGTATAGACCTAGATGGACGGAAGACAGCAAACAATAGCTTCATATTTTGGTATTTATTTGATAAAATAAGGATTTCTATGATTTTGTAGCAATATTTTTTACTTACCCTCACATGTTTGTGAGTGTGTGTGTGTCTCTATGTACTCATGGTGACATTACTTATAACAACCTCAAACTGTAAACAGCTCAAATACTCATCAACAGTAGATCAGATGAATTGTGATTATATAACAGAGCGTGTCACACACAACAATAAAATAAATGCATCACTGCTACATGTGACAGCACAGATGGTACACACCAAAATATTGATGACTAAAGAATGATGAATCCATAGGAATATATACTTCATGATACCATGAGCATAAAGTTTTTAAATAGATAAAACAAAAATGTTCAGAAATGAATAGTTAGGTGGTCATTTACAAGGAAGGAGAGTGAAGGGGAGAGCAGCTGATAGATGAGGAATACTGGAGTTCAGAGTTGAGTTTCTAGGCTATTGCTGATATTATTTCTTGGCCTACTCAGTAGTTATATACATGTCCACTCTACCCACCAGTTAGTAACCGGTTGACTCCGACACATGTTAGTGTAGAACGATGCTCTACAAGGTCTTCAATGACTGATTTTTCAGAAGCATGCCTTTCTCTTAAGTCATTTCTAAAAGAACATAGATCTCCAATCTTGGGTTAGCAAATTAACAGTGTCTAACATCTGGGGACTCAATCCACCCACCCAAGTTTGTAACAATCCCATTGGACAGAGCAGAACTACCTCTTTAGATTCCTGAGTCTTTGCAGGAACAGACAGCTTCATATTTCTCCCATGGTGAAGATAGTGGATTTAAACTGGCAATGTGTTGGTTTAAAAGCTAAAGTTTTGTAGCCCACTATATCAGTCAGTAGGACTCGTGTTTTACGCAACTTCTACATTGTATGATGTTACCTTTTATTGTTAAAATGAGAGTTAAAAAATACTTAGAAAAAAAAACTAAAAAAGGAGCTCAGCTCCAGTGGTGTAGTGGTTGTGCGCAGGACTGCAGCCCACTGGGATGGAGGTTCAATTCCAGTTCCACAGGAGCAAAGGTTGGGCCTCCTACTCCCACCACCAGAGGGCAGTGATGCCTAGAAAAAATACTTAGAAGGACTAGGGGAATACACCACACTGGCAATCTCTATCCAATTAAAAAAAAACATTTTGGAGAAATTCTGCTTAATTTAAATATATATATATATATATATATATATATATATATATATTATTTTGGTTGTCAAAAATAAACACAAAAGAATATATACCAGTTCGACAGTTTCTGCATGTACAGTTTGGTGACATTGGCTACACTTTTGGAGCTGTGCCAAAATTCTTGCTTTTCTTGGTTTTTGTTGTTGTTGTTTTGTGTTTTGTTAGGTTTTTTTGGGGGGGTGGGGTGGGGGGAGGGCATCACTACCCAGTGCTGTTCCTGAGAGCTGCCACTAGATTTCAACTGCCAAGCCCACGGGACAGTCTGCACTCAACCACTTAGGCCACCGGGGTTCAGCCCTATTCTTGCTTTTCTTTTCAGAGTGGTTCCTCTCCAATGAAAGAAACATATTGGCCCTATGCTTCCTATAGAACCTTTCCATGTGATCTCTTGGAAGGAGACCTTGAAAGAGCACACTCTAGAAGGCAGGCAATTTTTCCTAGTGAAGCTAAACTCTTGTTTGGTTTTAGAAAGTCCTCAGGGAATATTTTTGAATCAGCATTTGAAATTTTAAAGTATTGACTCAGGATAATGGTTTTAGTGGTTCATCTAACATTTCTAGCTCCAGAAATTTCACATTCCATGGAACTCTGAAATTTTGTTCTAAAACTTCCCTGTCAAATCTGGCTTAACTGAAAGCAGGGACGGTCTACCTTGACTCTACTGTGATGTTGGACTCCGTAGCCCTTAGCACCCTCTGTACCAAGTTGTAACAACCAACTGAGGCACTAGCTACACATTTTTCAGTAACCTACAAATAACATTTCTAAAATGATTTGATTGCCTTATATTCAGTCTTCTGTTTCAGTTTCCCCTGACGTTTTATTTTTAAATGCCCAGAGATGAATTTCTCTTTAGTTTGTTCTCTGGGTTTTTGAGTCTATGTAGACAGAGGAAGTGTTAAAGTTCTCTTGTAGTTATTGTAAATTTTATGTTGCAAGTTTTGGTAACTTTTTTCAAGTAGGAATATTTTTAAATGGACTACAATTATAGTGTGAACTCGCTGACATAATCAAAACTCTGATCTCAGTCTTTAGAAAATGTCACCAAGCAATTCCAGAATGTTTTCCCACCAGTCATTATGAGGAGGAAGGAACACATGCAGTGCAGTAGCTAAAGCATTCCGTGGCTAGCCTAAAGGAAAGGCGGCAGTTCAAACCTACCAGCTGCTTTATGGGACACTTTCTGCATCTCTAAGGGTTTATAGCCTTGGGACCTCCCTGGGGAAGATCGTTGCTGCAAGTTGGCATGAATTAGATGCCAATGGATGGGTTAATATGGTCATGGTAATGGATGTGTTAATGATAATAAAAACTCCAAACACAAGGGAATCTTCTCTCATATTTAGAGCATATTATTCACTTCTCTCCAACGTCATTCTTCTCTTGCTTCCACATTGGAAAAAACAGCTTGGCAGTCATAATTCAACCTATCATTTCAGTTATAGTAGTCAGTATGCCACATCAAGGGTTAAAAGTAAAAGGCAAAAACCACACTCAGCTGTGGTAGTTGTGGTGCCATATTTTCAGTCATTATCAGTAACTGGAATCTGTGTATTTCACTGAAATTTTTTTCAAGTAAGAATGCATTTGGGGAGAATGACTAACCAATTTTGGCTATTTTATGGAATTCAACTGATGGTTGGCAATATCCACATGTCTGTGGTGCAAACGATGATAAGCCACCCCCGCCAGCAAGAGATACAAACAAGTTTAACTTGGCAAGACATACTTGTCACTTTTTGAGATGACATCAAAAGCGGTCATCCAGTCTTTCGAGAAGATCCTTGGATTCTCTTCCAACGTTACACCCTCTTGCAACAGCTATTTCCCTTAAGATATCTTCTCCACCTCTCCCAACACTTGGTGAGCCAGTTGGGGTGAGAGAACAAAGCCAAAATAGACTGTTATAGTGGACTAGAGTTGAACTTGAACTAGAGTGAGCAAGTTTCTTAACTGTCTATTGCCCTCCATGTCACTTCTAAATTGACCGGCTCATAGCCCCAGCCATAAACTCGGGGTATTTGATTATCTTTGTTTTGATAAATTCCAAGTGTAGGATAGTACAACCTTCTCCAGCCACCCAAACATTGTATTCTCACTGACTTCTCTTGTCTTCTGAACGCAGTCCAGAATCAACATGGGAGATCCATTCCACCAACCTGATATACTCCTAGCTTTGTGCACCTTGGACTGTCATGGTACTTCTGTTTCCTCAGGTCTTTATTTTGTCACTGATGCTTTCTAAAATAGTCACTTAACGCATGATAATTACACGGGGTGGTTAAATGTTTTATTTTACTTACATCCACAACCAAGATTCATGGAAGCAGCAGTCAGGAATCAAATGACCTATTACATTGGACATATTAATTGCCCAGGACCTCTTTAAAGGTGTTCAAGGGCACAGCACAGAAGTCCATTTGAAGAAGAAGGTACATTTGACCCCACCCAAGGTATTTTCAACTGTCTGATACATAAGAAAGAACATCAGGCATGGTATTGTAGAAGTTCACTAAAAGATGAAAATAAAAGGAAGAACCTCAAGGAGGTAGATGAACACATTGGCTGCAGCAAAGGGCTTGAAGACAACAACAGTTGTGATGATGAAGTAGTTATGGGCAGTGTGTGCTTCATTCTGTTGTGCTGAGAGTCACTATGAGTGAAAGCCAACTTGAGAGCAACTCACAGCAGCATCAACGAACACTTTCTCAGTGCGCTGAGGTCCAGATGGTTCCTAGTGCTTTAGTGTTTACAACAACGCTTTGCGGTGGTTTCCATTTTACAAATTAGGAAGCTGAGGCACAGATATATCAAATAACTGACTGAAAGATACATAGCTACGAAGTGATGGAGTCCAGGACTGAATCTTGTCAGTCTAGACAGGAGTTTATAGAGCCAGAATTCGGGCCTTGGTCAAGTAAGTCTTCTCTACTACTTCAGTTTATTCTTGTGTATTTCTTAGGCACATTCTATGAACTCTATGCTATCAATACTATTCCTATCTTTCTTCTTCCCCAAGACATCATGGTTCCTTGACAGACATCTTATGAATCACCGCATCCCTCACCAGAAACACAAAACATGCTGAAAGACATTTTGGTTGCTTGCCCAAACCTTTTAGCATTGCCACAAAATGTTGGCATATTCAAAACGCAATTGAACTTAGGATGCTTCCATGCAAATGTATGAATGATATGACAGAATGTTTGGGGCCATAATAGATCCTGCCTTGCTATTATTTGTATTTTAGTTATTGAATGTGTATGATTTTTCTTCTTTATTTTTCTATCCCCCTTCATTTCTTTTTATTGCCTTGAAATATCTCTCAAATGCCAATAGCAGCATCAGTACTGGACCAATTTAATGAACAGTGTGTTTTGCATCTTTATTGCAAGAGAAATTTTATTTTGCTTGTTACTAAAGACTCCAAGTCCATCTCAGTTTTATTTTTCTTCCTATTTTTGGCAAAATTGTAGTCAGTGTTCTTTTGAGAGGGTCTGAGGCCTCAGAGATCCACAGACAGAAAGAAATTCAATAAATGTAGAGTTAACCAAAATAAAAACAATTATACAGAGTAGACTTTCAGTGATGATATCATTTACAGGCTAATACAAGGGTCTTCAGAAAGTTAATGGCAAACGCATATTATGAGAAAACTAAGAGTAGATTTTGATTCTTGCACCAGCCATTTTTGTAAAACACACACACACACATTTTAACATATTGAGTTTGAGGAATTATAAGATATCATTTTTAAAAGATCCCTTATAAGACAACATTAACTCTGCACAACTTAAAGTAAGAACAAGCATCAAATTCATGGGGATGCTTAGGGGAAAGAATGTTAAAATGCTAGGTGCATTACTGTTTACAAATGAATAACTAGTTCTAGAAGGGATAAGATGAGGAAGACCATTAGCAGACCATCCATAGTAATTAACTAAACCTTGAATTTTATTCCACACTCTCATTAAGGAAGGCTAGCTATTAATTGTAGAAACAATAGCCATCACCATTGACATTTCAATTGGTTCACTTTGCATAATCCTGACTGGAAAGTTAAAATTGGGCAAGCTTTCTATTAGTGCCAAAGCTATTGTACCTAGATCAGGTAAGAATAGAACTTTCTATGGAAATTTTAAATATGGGTAATCAAGATCTTTGAATATATTTTAAGCATTTTATTGGGGGATCATACAACTCTTATCATAACCCATACATACATACATTGTGTCAAGCACTTTTGTACATTTGTTGCCATCATTCTCAAAACATTTGCTTTCTACTTGAGCCCTTAGTATCAGCTCCTAATTTTTCCTTCCCTCATGCACCCTTGATGATTTATAAATCATCATTTTGTCATCTTACACTGTCCAACATCTCCCTTCTCCCACTTTTCTGTGGTCCATCTCCAGAAAAAAAATTACATGTAATTGTAATTGCTTCCTCCTTTCTACCCCACCTTCCCTCTACCCTGTCACCACTCTCACTACTGGTCCTGAAGGGATTATCTGTCCTGGATTCCCTGTATTTCCAGATCTTATCTGTTCCGTTGTACATTCTCGGGTCTAGCCAGATTTGTAAGGTAGAATAGGGATCTGGATAGTGTGGGGGGAGAGGGCATTTAAGAACTAGAGGAAAATTGTAAGTTTCATCATGCATCCTGACTGGCTCATCTCCTCCTCATGGATCTTGAAATATTTTAAAGGAATTTAACAGGGGATAAAACGTGGCTTTACCATTACTGTCCTGAAATAAAGCACTATCAAATAAATAATGGCTTCCAAGAGGTAGAAATAGTCAGTCAAAGTAAAGTAGACTAGTAAAGTAAAGTAGTCAGTCATGACAAAAATTTGAAGCGCATGCTGAAGGTATTTTTCTTGTTAACCTTCAAGAGGGCCAAACAATGATAATACCAACTTATTATGAGAGTATTTTGATAAAGATAACTAAAGCCTTCAGGAAAACAGCAGGGATGCTTCCCCAGAATCTTTCAGTAAGCCATATTCCTTTTCATACCTTCCATTAATCAGGGGAAATTTTGTGAGTTTCAAGAAGGAATCATTAAGTGTCCTCTTACCAGCCCTGGTATAGTTTTTCTGACTTCCAGAAGCAGTAAAACAAAATCAAATGACATGATGCATTTGGGAAATCTGATGCACAAGTTTTAGCCTAACTAGAGCTGCCAAATTCCCTGACTTTACAATGCTATCAGTCTGATATTAAGGCTATTCACATCCCTAGACTATAGTCAAAGAGGATTCACTGGCGATATATCTTGCAAAAACTACCCATAGCATTCCACAAACCAAGTGTTTAGAATTTAAGCTCTAATATTTTGCCCATTTCCAGGTTTAGAATTTATTATGTACAATCCTGGAAGCATGCAGGCAGGTGTGCTTCTTCTGTATGGACTTAGCTAATTCCTCACTTAGATGTCTGCTTATTTTAATACAAGTCTTTAAGAACCCCAGATACTATCCTGGGGTTTCAATGAAAAATTTGAAGTCCTTTTCATACACTGTGAATTGTTAAAAGAAGCATTTTACCTGTGGATATTCCTAAATTAATTTGGCAAAAGACTGCAACAGTAGCATCTAAGAGGAACTCTACAATAAGGGGGAAATACAATTTCTCTTTTTTTTGGAAATATACTTTCAAATAAAAGGTTTTAATGCTACAGTCATTGAACTTGGGTACAAGTTTTATGTCTACCATGAAACAACTGCATGATTTTGGGCAAGTCATTGAACCTTCCTAGGTCTCTGTCTCCTTTTCAATAAAATGGAACCATCACAGTAATTTCATAGAGTTATTAAAATAAAGGAGTACTTGGGATACTTAATAAATCATTGCTAATATTTTTTGCTGAACATGCAAGTGCCTGAAACAAAAACAGAACCGTGTAGGCCTGTAAAAATCAAGGCTCAGGAAAATACATGAGTCACTAAATTTTTTGGACACATTAATTTCCACCATGACTGAACTGACAGAAAGCTGTCCTATTATGGCTGGCTGAGGTCAGCACATCTCAGCCAGTTATGGCTTCAAAGAGTAAAAAATAATACCAAACTTTTCAATTAAGCTGCCAACCAGGGATTCCTGACTACATCTCAAACTGTGTTGGCTGATCGCAAACTAGGGCCATTAAGAAGAAAATCCAGAACAGATTTATTTACTTAGATGTGAGTCAGTTCTTTTCATCAGTTACATTTTTAAAGTTACTTTGAAGATAGCTATTCTGCAAGAAATAGCTTGTGTCAGTGTCTGGAATAAGATTTGAAGATGCAAGTTTTCGGTGCACCTGTCACCAGTTCCTCCTAAGTTCAGGGTCCCAGATTAAAGGAGATGGTTTGCAATCAGTCGGTGACTCTCAAGTCACAGTTTGTTGGTTGATTCACTCATTTACTTTCATCTCTTCTTGAAATATCTTTAAATTTAAATCTTACATCTCAAATTATAGTGAAAGAGGTGGGCAGAAACTTCTAACCATTTTCCCATCGTGGTAAGGGTGAAACTGAGACACCAAAAGAAAAAAATAATTTCATAACTTCCAAAAAAATGATTTGGAAGAAAGATTTCATCTGAGGATAGAAAGTTCCTTGATACATTTTATCATCTTATGTTAATGAGGGTCAGATTCCTTTGTATAGAGTTTAATGTTCATTTTAAGAGAGTTTGCCAATTGCCACGGAGAAAATTTTCTTGCTGTTGTTTCCTAATCTGTAAGAAAAGGTTGTCTTCTGCATGGTAGACAATTTCCATGTGTATGACAACAATGTGTGTGGTCTGATGGTGTGAGGTAGAACAAGAGCAGGAGAAAACAGCGCCATCTGAATAATGCTTTCAGGATGAGCACTTCTGCACAAACTCTAAGTTACACAGCATTGTAGGCTTTAGGTGTCTAGCACGCAGCTTGGAGAAGAAGAGAAGGTCATGTAAAGCAGTGTTACCCAGAGTGAGAGATGCCAGCCCTGAGAACTGCTGCAATGACAGAGGGGGCCACTGCCTGAGAAAGCAGACCACATACGCTTTTGCCTGGATCATGGACTTCAGTACAAAAGACTTTAATTACCAGGTACTCATGCAAAGGTAGCAATGAGTCAAGTAAATTTAGGACCCTGTGGTCTACAACTTTGAATTTTCTGAGAAGTGCCAGCAGGCAGAAGCCCTGTGCAGTGTGGCCTGGAGGCTATGAAAAATAGTCTGGAGAATAATATGTACTCCTTCAAAAGTCAAGCTACCCTCTCAACCAAGGATTGGCAAACTGAGCTGTAAGGGGTCAGACAGTAAATATTTTAGGCTTTGCGGGTCATAAAGTAAATATCTCAGACTTTGTGGGTCACATAGTCTCTGTCTTAATGACTCAGCTCTGCGATTATAGCACAAAGGCAGCCAGAGACAACATGTGGCTATGTTCCAATAATACTTTATTTATAGATGTTCAAATTTGAACCTTGGATTATTTTCAGGTATCGAGACCCAGTCTTCTTCCTTTTCATTTTTAACAAACGTCTGGAAATGTGAATGTTGTGCTCCTGAACCCTACAAAAATGGACAGCAGGCTAGAGGAAGCTCCTCAGCCTTAACTGGAAAACCTTTATAAAATCCTTGCCACAGATCAGCAGCACAGCCAGCCCCTGGGAGATTGTTAGAAATTCACAGTCTCCTTGTCTAAAGAAAAAGAAGAGCAATGGAAATCAAAGACCCTTGGAAGCACTTAGTGCAATGGGCTTTTGTAAGCATCATGACCGGGAGACCAGAAGAACTAGATCAGAGAAGTTCAATATGTGCAGCACGAGCTGCTGGTCCAGGGGTCGGCACACCAGCTCAGGAGCCATATGTGACTCTTTCAGTGTAGTAACCTTGAAAACATTTGAAGGTTATTACTTCAGATCACGGGGAGTTCATTTGATGGGGGAAAAAAAAACTATTTAAGGCTCTTGAGTAATTTTAAAATTGATAGGAGGGAAAAGATTGACTCTTCAGTTTCAAGAGCTCGTCAAACCCTTGTAGTAGTTCATCACAAGTATAGTGTTGATAGGTCACGTGGCATTAAAAATATAGATAAGCCCATCATCAATTCCACCACTTAAGTGATATACAGCCAATCGGATGCAACCTTAGGTGTCAAACACATGTGCAAACAAGTGTGGTAAGTGCAACAAAACTGACAAGCCAAGTTATCGTCAATTTTTAGTTATCGCCTTGTGTTTTTTTCTCTTAAATGTAAGAAAGGATATTAAAATGAGTGGAGGAGCTGGACCAAGAAAAAAGTAAAAAACATATCACTTTTCTATGAAATGAGAGATTTTCAAACCACAAGCTAACATTCAGGTAAAGTCCAGAGCACATGAATAGTTCTGGAACTTGCTCACAGAGGGAAAGTACCCACACATAAGAAAATGTGCTTCTTCCTTGACTGCATTATTTGGCTGTACTTATTTATATGAGTCAGCTTTTTCCCCACATAAAGATCACTAAGTCCAAGTACTGTTTCATCATGACTGATGATCATTTGGAACCATGTTTGAGGCTGGCTGTCAGCAACTACTGTCCGGACTATGCATCCTTGGCTCTTTCCATTCAGTGCAAGTCATCAGAGTAAACTCAGGTAATGACCAAAAATGTACATAGTTAATTGTGTTGTGTTATGCAATATGGACTCATGTGGTTATGCAGGGTACATAAGCACATTGCACATATAAAGAATTCTCACTGCATTTAGGAATAAATGTTACACATAAATAAATAAAAATAAATCTGCAGCAGTCATGTACTCGTGTGTCAATTTCATGATTGGGAATGAATGTAGGGGTGGAGTCTAGCCTGTCAATCTGGAGATAGCCAATGAGACCTCTATGTGGGCATGACTTTGAGAATTCTGGGAAGTCTCACGATATTTCCCTCATGGAGATGAGAGACCACCTCTTCAGTTGTTGGGAGATGCTCGGCTGACAAGACAAGATGACAGAGTCCGAGGAACTGAAGGAGCCAGAGGAGAATCCGCAAGGCTTTACCCCGATGGAATCAGACCTATGAAGCCAGAAAAGGCACAAAGAGACCCCTGCCAGTGCTGAGATGCTTCTACTGCCAGTGGGTAATGCTGATGAACCCTGAACCCTGGAAATGAGGATCCAGGGGAAGACCCCTGCCAGCACTGGGATGCTTCTACTGCTGCTGGACACACAAGACTCTGCACCTACTGCCTGTGGTTGTCCTGGTGTCATTGCACATGCTTCATGTGTTGGAGGGAGACTTTTATGGACTGGTTTTGGATGTATGAGCTGGTGTCAGACTTATGGCCTTAGACTGGACTGGGTTGAGATGCTTTCTCAATGTTCCATTCCTCCTGTATATAAACCTCTCCCTTATATCCATATGCGTGTTTATGAATTTGTCTCTCTTATCTACTCAGACTAACACAAAATCTATGTTTTGCATTTTTGTAGTTAGTAGATCATTTTGACTTGATCATTTTATAAGTAACTCGCATGCTGGAAAGGTGTGAGCACCCCTGAATTAGATGGTGCCTCACTATACCCTGCTGTAAAAGGGAACACTTTAGAACACTGACTCTCAACCTTCCTAATGCCACAGCTCTTTAATACAGTACCTCATATTGTGGTGAACCCCAACCATAACATTATTTTCATTGCTACTTCATCACTGTCATTTGGCTACTGTTGTGAATCAGGTGATCCCTGTGAAAGGGTGGCTTAACCACCAAAGGGGTCACTCATGGGTTGAGAATCACTGCTTTAGAAAGTCCTGGATTGAGTGGGAGAGAAATATGGAACAAAACTCAAATTATCGAAGAGACTGGGCTTACTGGTGAAATAGAGAGTGATCAGATAGAGGCCAGAATCTCTGAAACTATGCCCCTTAGTACCTCCAAGGTCTAGAACAGAACTTAACTTGGTTCAATTATCTTCCAACTGAAAAATCCATAAGGGGAGCAATAACACATGTGAAGTACAAGCACCTTAGAAAAATCGGTCATCTGAGATAAAAACAGCAACATTTACCCAAGAATGAAGTTCACAAGGATTAGGCAGGAAGACTGGGAACAGGAAACACAAGGAGGAAGTGGAATGCGTGTGTGGTATGGTGGTATGACAATAAAAGGATTACAATGATTGACATGAAACAAAATGTG
Organism: Nesogale talazaci; assembly: GCA_004026705.1. NCBI lineage: Eukaryota > Metazoa > Chordata > Mammalia > Afrosoricida > Tenrecidae > Nesogale > Nesogale talazaci. The sequence goes on along the minus strand of PVJH01003109.1, from coordinate 60,310 downwards.
CATGGACTATTGAATGTAAAAGAGATGAACAGCTCTGCAAACCCAAATCACAGTATAAAGTGTGTGTGTGTGTGTGTGTGTGTGTGCGCACGCGCGCGCGCTTCATTAGTTGCAAAAAGTAACTCATCTGGCAAAACTTTTCATTGACTTTGGCTTAATGTGGAATTTGGGTTTCTTTGTAAGAAAGGGAGGGGCTATGGATAATCTGGGTGTGGTGGATTAATTTTTAGGCTGTTAGCCTCAAGTTTAGCACTTCAAAACTATCAGCTGCTTCTTGGGGAAAAGATGAGACTCCCTGCTTCTGTAAGGAGTTACAGCCTCAGAAACCCACAAATATCATTCCACTCTGCCCTCACTATGAAACAGGGTAGAACTGTCCTTTGGGTTTCCACGACGGTCACTATTCATGGAAGTAGAAAGTCCAGTCCTTCTGCCCATAAAAGCCACGATGAATTGGAATCAATTTGATGTCAGTGAGCTTAGTTTGAGGAATGATAGATAAGCCTGGAATCCCTGGGAAGCACCAAGGGTTGGTTAAGCACCCTGCCACTAAACAAAAAGATTGGCAGCTTTAATCTACTCAGAGGCACTTAGAAAGGCAGGCTTAGTGATCTCTTTCTGAGAAAACCATCCTGGAAAACATGAAATATAACAGTTCAACTCTGAAAAACCACTGAGTCACCAATAGCAACTCCTTTACTGGAGTAGGTAATTCCAATACATCAGTCAATGGAGTGTAATAACTATCTCCCTGATTAGGTAAGTACAAACATCTTCTCATTAAAGGGGACAATTACTGAATGATAATATGGTAAAATTGACTGCTGCTTGTAGAATCTGTTCTTCATTTCAACACAAGGGTTGACATGATTTAGTTTGTGTTTGTTTCCTTCCCAGTCATCCAAGAGAAATAACAGGAAAGCTTAAAGGAACCAGGGGATTGATGATGTCTGTAAATATAAAATGAGACAATATTGCTCATTCTGCCTCCACCAAACAGAACTTGGGAATTAATAAGGCTATGATTCATCAGGGCCAGGGGTATATCTCAGTGTGAACAGAGAGAACAAAAATAGTCACGCTGCTATTTTTTGTCCTCTAACCCTTTATACCAAATACCTTTCTTTCCTGACTTATTCAATCCCTCTTAGGGTCCTAGTCTCTGAGTCAAATTCACCCCCACTTTCCTCAAGAGTGACTGGAACCTTATTTCAGGAAAAAAAAATCATAAAAGACTAGTAGCAATAATGGTTCATGCTCTGTGTCTATATCTGAGTTTCTCTCTGTCTCTAAAATAAAACATTTAGACATTTGAGATTTATTCATGAATACCTAGCCACCATGGAAAGAAGCTATATTTCATGTTTGTATTTTAAAATAACTATTAGTAGAGTCATCATTTTCTATACCCAGTGTCTGCACATGCTGAATACTTTTTTACAAAAATCAAAGATGTTGACTATTCAATCTGAGTCATGTGGCAAAGGACAGTAGGGTTGGAATTTGAATCAACAACTGATTGACTCCAAGAAGTCATGCCCTTTCTGAGATATGGAGCAGAAAAGGATACAAGGCTCAGTCAGAAATGAAAAGTACAGAAAGGGTTTATTAGGGAAAATAACTCCCAATCAGATTGTGCAGGCAATCAGTTAGGCTAGAGCTAAAGGCATGGGGGCTGATAAAGAGGGGTGGGGGAGCCTTTTGCTGTGTTTGCACATTTGCTGTTAGCAAATCATCTCATTTTTCAAACTTGCTTCCCGGAATGCTAGGGGGGAAAGCCTTCCCCTTCCCAGATGAGCTCTGTGAGATGCCAGAGGCAGGGTCCCACAGTTCAGGAGGTTGTTCATCTCCTTCTTGTGAAACTAGTGCAAAGGTATGCAAGGGACTGCCTGGTCCAATTGGCTGCCTGGTCTGGGGGTCTGCCTTGTCTGAGCTGGCCAAACACTTCCCTTCTGCCATGCAACCTCCTAGAATTCTGACTATTGTTTGTGGAACACCAACTATGAGCAAGGCACTATGAAAGTACTTTATGGGCAGTATGTTCAATTCAGTGAATAGGGTCCTCCCTCCAGAGAGACCCTTGAAAGCACTCCTTTCCATTTAGCTACCAGAGAATAGTATGATCCTTTTGCTTAAAGCTCTTCCCACATTGCCCTTCCTCAAACACCTCACACAATTGCACACACTCTTTGACCATGCTGCTCTCTTTGCCTATAGTACTTTCTCTGTGTGCACAGTTAATGCTGAAAAATCATTTTTGCACTGAACGCCAACCTATCAGTCAATGCCAACTGAGATATTTTAGAATAATCATTATAACAACAACAACAACAATTTCCACTCCAGGATTCCCTGTGTCTCTTATCCTGCTTAAAGCTTCAGCTTTGCATTTCATCATCATCTAACATTTTATGTCGTTCATGTACATTGGGTTGTAGATCTCATTTGTCATGCTCATTGCTTTTTCTTTCGGCCAGTTTTATGACTAGCCTATAGTCTCTGAATAAATGCTTCTCAGAGTAATTGATCTCAGTTTAAAATACCACCACCATCCTCCTGGCTAGTAAAGTTAAAAATAAGTTGTCTTGAAGCATTCCTTTCCAAGACCAGTCAATCACCAAGTTAGTTAGGAGCCAACTTCAAAATATGACTTTCTCAAAACATGCTTTATCTGCCCAACTCTTTAGCCACATACCTCCAAACCACTGCCACCTTTGATCTGGACACCATTCACGTCACCACCCTCACTGCCAGCAAGGTAGTTGTGACTCACAGCAACTCTTGTTTTCTTGTTTCCAAACTTACCCTCCCTGAAAATCATTCTCTACATAGCAGCCAGGGAAGTCTATATTTTTTTAATTTTAAAAGTAGATCAGATCATATCAACACCCCTATTTAAAATTCTTCTGTAGCTTTGCCTTACTCTGAGAGGAAATCTTAAATCCCTTATCTAAGCTCCTACACTAGCTATCCTACTATTTTCCAATCTCACCTTATCCTCTCTCCAGCTTTCTCATTCAATTTTAAAATGTTGCTCTATTTTTTATTCCTAGGATGAGCCAGGTGCTCTGGGTCATGGGACTCGCTGCTGCCTCTCCTTGGAAAGCGTTTATTTCAGCTCTCGATGGTGGCACCGCCTTCTGGAGCCACAGGGGAGTCTTCCTGTCTCACTCTATCAAAGTAGGTGAGAAATTTTATCACTCGGTGTATCTTCTTCGAAGGTGCCTTCACCACAATCCATAATTATCTTGCTTAATTGGCTGTTACCTAGCTAACCCCTAAGATAGGACTGATAGTTTTTTTTCTGGAAAGAGTACATATTGTCACATTTATTGGCCATGTGGTGTCTGTCATAACTGTTCAACTCTGCCACTGGATCGAAAAAGCACCCACACACAATATGGAAACATATGGGGCCTGGCTGTGAGCCAGCAAATGTTTTATTTGCAAACATTCAAATTTGAATTCTGATTTTCACATCATGAAATATTATTCTTATTTTAATTCCACCACCAATGGGTTCGAAGGTGCAAAACCCATTGTTAGCTTGAGTATTGTACAAAATACGTAGTGAGTCAGCCATAGCCCTCATGCTAATATTAAAAGGAATTGACTAAGGAATGAAGTGATCTCTTTCAGGCCAATGGATCCCCTTTATAGCTGATCTCAATACAACGTCATGCTTATGGCTGTTTAACAGCTGTAGTCATGTAGCTCTTCTTGATTGGTAGAAGATTGTGCGAGATTTAATGCTCTGATGTCACAACCTTGAAGTTCTTAGTAATTTTTTTAACAAGGACTCATGGTTTTCATTTTGAACTCAAAAGCTCACTACCATCAAACTGAATCCAGCTCAACCAGTCCTCACAATTTACAAAATTATGCAAGTGGAGGCTTGCAACTAGAGCTGGAACATTAATAAACTTTAACTTAAGAGCAAACTTGTATCTTCTATTATAGACAGAATCCACTTTCATAAAAATATTCTGCCAAGAAATAGACCAGGACCAACAGCTTCTGCCATTCAGTCCGTCTGACTACCAATGGCCTTCTAGAACAGAGGAGAAGTTATCTATAGGGCAACAGTTTTCAACGTGTGGGTCATGACCCTTTTGTGGGTCAAACAACCTTTTCCCAGGGGTCTCCTGATTCATAACAGTAGAAAAAATACAATGATGGAGTAGCAACGAAAATAATTGGCAGGAGGGGGTTACCACAATATGAGGAACTGTATTAAAGGATCATGGGATTAGGAAGGTTGAGAACCACGGCTGTAGGGTTTCTGAGGTTATAAATCTTCAGAGAAGCAAACTGCTTCTCCTAGCTCCCATGGAAATCCTGCCATGAGCCAAATACTTAACCAACTGAACCAGCAGGGCGCCAAGAAGTAGGGGAAGTGGGCAAACTCAAAGGCAAACCCAGGCCATCAGTCTATTTCCACTCCTCATGACCCTCTAAGACTGCAAGTGTTTATGGGAGCAGACCGCCTCATCTTTGTCTCACAGAGAAACTGGTGCTTTCAGTTACAGTCCGACAGCTAGTCCATAGTGCCTCCCAGAAGAACTAGGCAAGCTATCTCATTTCCAAGCACATGGTGAAGGCTATAGGTGAGTCCTGCCTTAGGGAATAAAGCAAGCCAATTTAGTCAGAGAAGCTTTTTTAAAATATTATTGCAGAAACTTACCTGAGTTCCCAACTTAATCTCAAACCTCTTCAGGCTGGAATGTAAGAAATAAGACACTGAAAAGTACATTGGTCTACTTATGCAATGTATATGTATGTGTGTATATATATATATATAATTCTCTTGCTTCTGTTATATTTGATCTAGAAACTGAAGCTACCATGCCTATCCTGTGGATTTATTGTGAGGCTAATTTAGTCAACAATAAAATAAGAATATACATTACAACAGTCTTTATATCTGATACATAAAAAATATAAAATAATAACACAAAGGTATGCTACCTCTTCTAGGACACAACTATGAATTGCTAAGTATTTTGCCTGCATCAGATCACTTAATCTTCAAAAATAAAAAGGAGATTCAATTTTCCCTCTATCTGACATTAAGAAAACCGAAACACTTGGGCATTAAATAATGTAGTCATAAGGACATTGCTTAAAAGTAGCAGACCTCACATCTAAGTTTGTGTCTCTTAGTTCAGCCACTATTTATCCATGATAATGATATCAACTATACATTATGGAGTATCCGATATTACTGCTACTACTACGAGGGGTCAGAAATCACACTTACCTACTAATCTGTTTTGGAAAAATTATCCAAGGACTGAAGAATCAAACAGCAAGAGCTTCTTTGAGAAAGGTGTCATTAAAACTATGAGATAATATTAATGTAGACTTCCCCAGAAAAAGTTTGCTTACATCATGCTATAGCAGCTGGGGATGGGGGAAGACATACAATTAATACCTACATTGTTGTTGTTCCTCTTGTTCTCAATCCTTTCTAAAGCATGCCATGGGATCAGATGGCTTGAAGACTGCTTAAAGACTAATACCAGGTAATTGCCCACAGGTGTACAGACAGTCTGACCTCCCCACAGATAGGCAGGTGTCATTGCCAATCAAATAGGCCTAAGGAAAGCTTGTCTGCTTTTAATAAGGGTTTCTGAAAAATCCACTGCCAACCAATTAATTTCAACACACGAGCAACAACATGTACAGGAGCAGACAGCCTCATCTTTCTCCTGAGATGTGACTGGTAGGTTTGAACTGAAGACCCAATGCTTAGCTGCTGAAGCTTAAACCACAGCATCAATTAGATGCTCCAGTAAAGATGGACAGACTCCTTTTAATCTTTACCAAGTAAACACAATGTGTCAATGAATAATGCAATTTTGTTGTTCCTCTAGATATAAAAGTATTGATCCCTTTATGAATCTAAGAGCTGGGTAGAGTCTTGACTATACAAGAGAGCTAATGCTTAGCTCTTCCATACCTTGAAGCACATTGGTTTGGACTATCCTGCAGAAGACATTTTACTTCCGAGGGATTCATAACCAAAAGGTGCTGCCCCCTGACAGCTGTAGACATTATACAAACTCACTTAGATAAAATATTAGTCTAAGCAAATGTCAATGGGCCATGGTAGTGTAGTGGGTTATGCATTAGGCTGCTAACCAGAAGGTCAGCAGTTCAAAACCTGCAGGCCCTCCCAGGTATAAAGACAAGACTTTCTACCCCAGTTAAGATTTACAGCCTCAGAGACCCAGCGGGGGTAGCGGTAGGGATGAAGTTTTACCCTGTCCCATAAGGTCACTGTGAGTCTGAATTGACTTGAAAGCAGTGAGTTGAGCTGAGGCAAATACAAAACACAAAAGTGTATTAGTAGCTACAGGGGAGAGGGGCAGGGAAAAAGGAAGCTCTTGTTTAGGAATTATGAGTATGTGCAATAATTCACTGCCTTCAAATAAATTATTTCCCAGAGTGAATCTAGAGGACAGAGTAGAACCACCCCTGAGGATTTCTGGGGCTCTAATTCTTGATGGGATTATGTGGCAATGGATAGTTTATAGTTGATGGTTAAGATTATTGCAATCAATGTTACTGAATTATACAGTAAAAATGTTGAGTTATCATTGTTGAGTTGCATCCCTTTATAACACAATTAAAAACAAACAATGTGTGCCCTAATCTATGTATTTCATGAAGGACAATGTGAGCACATTTGGTGTAGCAAAATTCTGCTCTATCTCTGTGGAATTCTCCCTTAGCTCAGTGATCCAAAATTGTTACCTCAAACTCCAAAGCAATTCACTACCATGGCCTCAATTCTGACTCATGGATACTTATAGGACAAGGTAGAACTGCCTTCATGGGTTTCTGAGACTGTAATTTTTTACAGAAGTAGAAAGCCTTGATCTTATCTCTTGAAGCCACTTGTGATTTGGAAAGGCAGTTAACAACTCAGACTATAACCACTACACCATAATTTCCATACCCCATCCTTTCTCCTTGGTATTCATTTAGTGCTTCTTTTTCTCAGATGTCTCCTACCACACATGGTTTATCATTCCAGAGAATGCCAAATCCTAGCTTTAAAAGGAAGATGACTCTCCATAATTATGTTTTCTCTGCGGTGTTTTAAAGGAAGATGGGAATATTGAACTCTGAATATCATGGGCCCCTGTCCTGCTAGAATCTTGATGTTATTTCTAAGCCATTGCTTTCTTTCCATGAATCTTCATGCTCATACCCCTTTTAAAACTGTTCAGTGATCTCTCTTCCCTTTGTTTCCCAGTCCCCTGCTAACCACCAGATAGCACATCCATTCAGCAAGCACTTCTTTGGCTCACAAACTTTCTATCATCCTAGATAACATCAGTGTTTAACTGCATGCAATCAAAATATCCACATTCGTTTTTGAGCAGAAAATGTGCAAAGTACTTAAAAATCAATCAGAAAGGTTGTTGCAAACATGGAACCCCTTATCTTATCCCAAACATCAGATGAGAATCTACTGGGATGGGACTCGAGAACCTGCCTGATTAAAAGAGACTCCCCAGAGGATATCCCCAGACCAGATCAAGTTCTTTTTCCAGGTAGGAACAGTCCTTAACTCATCATGGTCTACTAGGGCAGAACACAAATCATTTTACCCAGCATGGACATACTAAATAGGTAGTGGTCTCAAGGGAGTTGAGAGAATCAAGCAGCCAGAGGAACTGTATCTTCTTTGGGATTCATTTCTTCCAAATTCAAACTAGAAACCTAGTGCTATCATTATAGAATTTCAGCTTCTTAGTGACACCACCTCATGGAAATTCCAACTAGTCCTGACCCTATAAGCAGCAGAGTAGAACTGTACTCCACTGTGCTATCAATGTCTGATTTTCAGAATTAGGTTATCAGAACTTTCTCTTTTTTTCCAGAACTTTCTTCTAAGACATCTCCAGGTGAGTGAACTTATGACTTTTCCATGAGTACCTGAGAGGTTTTTTTTGTTTTGTTTTTTAACTATTTGCATCCTAGTTCTTCAAAGGTCTAGCGTTCTTGTACAGCAGATTCACCCACTGCCACTCATCATTTGATTACTTGACTATTGATTTCATGAGTATTGATTGTGAATTCAAGTGAGATGAAATCTTTGACAATGTCAATCCTTGCTCCATTTATCATGATGTTCGTCTATCAGTCCAGTTGTGAGGATTTTAATTTTTTTACATTTGCTTGCAATCTATCAGCTGCAGTCCTTGACCTTCTTCAGCAAGTACTTCAAGTCCTCCCTACTTTCAGCTGACATTCTACTGGTTGGATGGTAAAAACTATGGATCAACTTAAGAAGTCTTGGCATTCTTGAATACATCACTGAGCTCGTGCAGAGCTTACATATGGATCAAGGGGAAGTGATATAAGCAGAATGCTGCCTGATTTAAACTCAGGTGTGTATCAGGATTGCATTTTCTCTCCATACTTATTCAATCTGTATTCATCAGACAAGCTATATTAGGTAGAAAAATACGGCATCAGGATTGGAGAAAGGATTATTAGCAACATGTAGCATTCAGATGAAACAATCTTGCTTGCTGAAAATGAGAAGTTGAAGCACCTGCTGGTGAAGATCAAGGATTTTGGTCTTCAGTATGGAGTGCAATTGAATGTAAAGAATTCTAAATTCTTCACAACTGGACAATTAGTAATGTCCTGATAGGTGGAGAAAATATTAATGTTATGAAGGATTTCTCCTCGCGTGGATCTACAATCGATGCTCATTGATTGAAGCAACTATCAAGAAAGCAAAGCAGCCTTGCATTTGGCAAAGCAGCTGCACAAGATCTCTTTAAAGTAATGAAAAGCAAGGATGTTACCTTGAGATCTAAGGTGTGCCAGATACAAGCCATAATACTTTCGATCACCTTTTACGCAGGAGAAAGTTGAACAATGAACAAGGGAGACATAAGGTGAATCAAGGGCTTTGCATTGTAGTGCTGGGTAAGAATCTTGAATGTACCATGGGCTTCCAAGGGAATGAATAAATCTGTCTTGGAAGAAGTACAGACAGAATGCTCCTTAGAAATAAGGGTGGTGAGACTTCATCTCACATACTTTAGACAAGTTGTTAGGAGAGACAAGTCCCTATGCTTGGTAACATGAGGGACAGAGAAAGCAAGAAGAGCCTTTAACCATATGGATTGACAGTGGCTGTAACAATGGACTAATAAAAACCATTCATGAGGACAGCACAGCATCAAGCAATGTTTGTTCATTGCTCATAGTCTACTTATCAGTTGGAACCAACTGCCCATGCCTATCAACACCATCATAATTTAGACCTATGCTTAGCATCAAAGAATGAATTATTCACAAAAGAATAGAAATGTATTTTCAAAGGGAATGGGGCTGAGGTTGTGAGGGAGCTATTGACAAAGTTCCGTTTCATGTTTCTTTCATTGAAGTCAGTTACATAGCTCTTCAGCTATACGACATTTCTTTCTCTTTGCAGTTAGACATCAACTTTAACTAAATCCTCATCATAGAAAAGCGAGCCAAAGTGAGCCAAAGTTACTTTTTCTCCAACTCCATCCGATTTCACTAGAGAAATACAAAACTGCTCTAGGAGTTGACTGAATAATGTCTTGGAAGAAACCCAATTCCAAAAAACCATAAGGAAGAGCAACATCTCGCCAGCTAGACTATTCATTCCAGAACTGGTACTTCTAAGTGCTTGAAAGCAACATATTTGGAGTCCAGCAAACCAGCATTCATACTAATAATTACAAAAACTGTAATGGATATACCAATTTTTCTCCTAAAGTAGTGAGAGATGATGTCCAGTGTCTGCCCACTTTCTCTGCACTGAATTTGCAGGTGGAAACTAACTCCAATTGTGAATCAACTAGGTGCTAATGACTCTTTGATACTCAATCATTGAGCCTAGTTAGAGAAGAAAGAAGCACAATAGACGCCTTCTCTCCAGCATGCCGAAATCTTTGAAAATGCTGTGCTATTTTGTTTGCAAGGTGAGTTGGGCAGGGTTCTCTAGCAGGGGCGATTGGATCATTTTAAACAAAATGAAGTGAAGCGATTGAAGGATAATTGCTGCCTGAAGGAAAATCAATAGAACTGTGAAAAAAACAGGGACAGCGCAACTCAACTCTTCTCTCTCACGTTCCCACACGTGCTGGAAACTAGGAACTCAAACTGAAGGAGAATTTGGTTCATGCTCACTTTGAGATTATCTTCACGTTTTCTTGTTTCTAAGTTCAGTCACCAATTCAGGTGTTCTTTTAATGTCTTTATTGTGTGAAGGGGAGAAACACTCCAGTCTAGGCATTAGTATATCCTTGCTGACTTAGCTGTTCCATTGTCAAGATAAAGTTTAAGATATCTTAAAGAAAACACTTAAGAGGAAGTGTGTTTTACTTAGTAGCTCCAACAAATAATAGACATATAAATCAGGTAGACATCAAAGATAGTCAAGCATTGGCATTTGTAAAAAGAAACCTGTAATTCTTTAAGAATGAGAAACTTTTTCTTCACTTTTGTTTTTCTGCAAAACATCTGCTGCTTTCCTTTTGGTATTGTCGAAGTGATTTCTTCTCAGATGCATAGTCCTTTTATAAAGGAATTGCTCAGTGCCAAGAAGAAAGATTCAGAAGCCATTTGTGGTTGTGTTTGATTTAAAAGACTTCCCAATTTGGTTCTATCACTTTTGAAATTCATCTGCTAGACCCAGTTACTCATCTCCTACTCTCACTACTTGCCCGTCAGGGGAGCTTAAACAAGTCACTTAATTTTTGCCAAATTGTAAATTGCCTCACTCATAAAAAAATGGTGATGAATTTGCACCAATGTTGTTAGACTTAATTGGACGATTTGTGAAAACAAGATGCATTAAGCACTAGCACATGCAGCTAAGAGAAAGGTCTAAAAGAAACCAATAAGACATATTGCCATCAAGTTGATATCCATCCTTCATGACCCTTTAGGACAGGGTAGAGTAGCCATATAGAGAATTTTCAAGGCTGGGGTTTTCATATGAACAAACACATTTTTCTCCCACAGCATAATTGGTGGGTTCAAACTTTGAACAATTTCAGTTAACAGGTGAAAACCAAACTCCTAGGTCTCATTTCAGAAGTTTAAAAAGTTGAAAAATACAGAAAAATTGCATAGACTCTCTAATATACATGATACATAACAGAGTCCAGTAAGAGACAACATTTACTAAAATACTTTTTTCAATAAATGTCAGGAGTCGGCAGACTAAAATGTATCTACAATTCCATATATAGGATTGCCTATACAATTTAGATAGACTCACCTCATTTTCATCTCAGATATGTGAAAAAAAATAAAACAATCACAATGCACTGCCATTTAACTCATACTGGAGTTTCTGAGACTCTACATGCTTATGGGAGTAAAAACCCATGTCTTTCTCCCATGCAGTAGCTGATGGTTTTAAACTGCCCAACCATACAACTGTCATCCGATTGAGAAGTCACTAATCATCCAGGGCTTTTCTCAGCTTTTGTCTTTCCAAAACAGAACTGTTAACTTCTACCTTATGTTAGTCTGGGTGGACTAGAGAATCAAATTTATAAACATGTGTATAGATATAAGGGAAAGGTTTATATACAAGAGGAATGGAACATTGAGAAAGCATCCCAACCCAGTCCAGTCCAAGGTCATATGTCCGATATTAACCCATATGTCCCATACCATTCTATAAAGTCTTCTTCCGACTCACAAAGCACACTCCATGACACCAGGACAATCACAGGCCAGTGGGTGCAGAATCTTGTATGTCCGGCGATAGTAGAAGCAGTAGAAGCATCCTAGTGCTGGCAGGGGTCTCACCATGGCTCCTCGTTTCCTGGACTCAGGGTTCATCCGCAGTATCCAGTATCAGTGGAAGCACTGCAGCATTGGTAGGGGTTACTCTGTGACATTCCAAGCATCTGAGTGCTGGTAGGAGTCTCCACGTGGTTTTGCCAGCCTCAGAGGTCTGGTTCCATCAGTGTAAGCCCAGGTGGCTTCTCCTTCATTTCTTCCTAGCAACCTCCTAACTTTTACCATTCCAAGAGTTTACTCTCCACTTTGAACCTGAATTATACTTACAGATGTAGACCCGATCTACAGATGTAGATATATCTTATGTGAATCATCCAGTGGTTTCTTATCTCTCATAGAATAAAATCTAAAGTCTCCAAAAATCCAATGACTTTCTTCAATGTCATCTTCAATTCTGTTTTACCTATAATTATCTGGTTCTGCAAGCTCATGCTCTTCTGTCAACACACCAAGCCTGTTTCCACCTCGTAATCTTTGCATTCACTTCCTAAAATTCTCATTCCATACACAGAATCGTAATTTTGTCAGTATCTCTCATAACAGACAACCCTCCTTTCTCTGAGGGTAGCCTCTTCCTCTGACTTATTTTTCATGATATACTCTCACACTGCTGGTGAGACAGTAAAATGGTTAAAAAAAATGGGAAAATAACCTGGTGCTTCCTCAAATTGTTGAAAATTGAATTACCATATGAAGTACCAAAAACTACTTCATAACTGTAATTTTGCTACTGTTATGAAACAGGGAACCCCTGTGAAAGGATCATTTGATCCCAAAGGGGTTGTGACCCACAGATTGAGAACTGCTGCCCTGTGGGCTTTTGAGCCTTGAACTGTTTATAGGAGTAGAAAGTCCAATCTTTCTCTGCAAGAGATACTAGTGGCTTTGAACTTTGGCTGTGCATATCGCAGCTCAGTGCATAGCTACAATACCACCAGGACTGGAGCAGCAACCTCCATGAAAGCGGAACTAGATGGTGCCAGGCTACCACTACCAGTGCTCTGAAAAGAAACACAATAGAAAATCCAAGACAGAGTAAAGAAAAAGGTGGAAGAAAAACTCAAAATCATGAGAGAGGCCCGGCTGACTGTTAAGATAGAGGCGACTGGGACTCCTGAGACTATGGTCAGCCTCTAACAACAGTTTGATTATTCTTATTAAGAACTGTTGAGTCTGACTCATAGAGTCCATGTACAAGAGAATGAAGTACTAGTGGTCCTGTCCTCCCTCATCGTTATATTTGAATCCATTGTTGCCCATCTACAAGACAAACAATAACACAAGTGCACCTCTTAGAGTAATCAATCATTTGAAATCAAATGAACAGCATTGACCTAATGACCAAGTACAGAAGGGTGAGTAGATAAGGAAGAATAGAAATAAGAACTACAGGGAAGGAGGGAGGGAGGCAAGTGATGTTACATTGAGAATGTCACAGTGAATGAGATGAAACAAACCATGAATGTAAAATTAATTATTAGCTCTGCAAACCTTCACTCAATTGACAACAATAAGTTAAAAAGAACAAAATAAACCATTTGATTATACAAAGAGTGGTCAAAGAAAACTTCTCTTAGGAGGTGACTTTTGGTAAGAAACATGAAAGACCAAACTGAAAGAACATCAGAGGAGGGTAAAGAATTCTAGATAAAGCATTTACAGCACAATGTTGTTCTGACAAGAGTGTTCCTGGAGTCTGACAAACTCGACAGGAGAGTGAGAGGCCAGGAGAAACCAACAGCATTACCTAAATTAGTGACCTAGTTTTCCATAGGTAAGCTTCATTTTCTGAAAGAGAAAGGATAGTGTTTTTAAAAATAACCTAGCATGCATGGAACGCTGATAAAAATAAACCCTAGCATTTGAATATCATGTGCTAGGCACTTAAAACCGACATTTCAATGAGAGTGGAAAAAAGAATTCTGGGCGTCTTCTCTTGAATCCAACTGGCTATGATCTCATCCTTGTACTATTTCTTGCACTATACAAACCAGACTCCAGTGGGACCCTGCTTTTCCTTCTTCTTATAACCTCCCCTAAATAAGGAAAATAAATGATGGGGAAACATTAAAAAAAAAAACTCTAGAAGCTAATCCTGTTTCCTCAGTTGCCTTTGTTCTGAAATGTTTTTCATGCTGTAGGTGTTTTACCTAACTAGGTAGGAATCACTTGCCTTTATGCCATAAAAATAATTCATAGCTATATATTGCATATGTACCCTTAGACACATGTGACATAACATAATGTGTTGTGTGGGTGTCTTTTTTAACATTATTTAGTGATTAGGACATTTTCAAGGATTGTCTACACTTGACTTTTGTTCGCAGAGCAAACATTTGAATCAAACTCTTATCTGTGTAATGTGTAATGTGTATCTGGTACGGACGTATGTTAGAATTTTTCAGAATAATGTGGCTTTTATTTTATCCAGAAGTACAGTTAAAAGAATACCATAATTCTTCCCCCACCCCCTCTCTTATAGCTCAATAGTCAAGTACAGTTCAGCATCTCCTTATGTGGTAGAAAGTAAATTAGAAGTGGTGCCCAAATCCTTAGGGTATGTGAAACAGTAAGAAACAGTTTGGCACTTAATTAAAAGTCAATTATGAGATCTAAGAGCATCCAAATATAACTAATAATAATAGCAATAATAATTGCTATTTGAAGTAGCTGAGAAATGTCCTGATAAGCATGTCTGCTGAATTTAACTATTTAGGGGTGCTATAATTTTTTTTTAAAGATACCACTCTCAAATCAATAGAAAAATTGACCTACATATATAAAGTAAGCCCCATGCCTCCTCCGACTATATAGAAAATAAACACATCCACACAATGTTCTCACAGACTAAGATTAATTTCTCCTGACCTTTGACAAGTAGGGATGTGGTCAATATCAAGAAAGGTTTATCTAGGTCTTAGCTCGAATGGAAAAATAATAGACCTTTTGAGGCCAACACCTTAGCTCTGTGTGGTCTATAAAACATCCCAAGAACAGCTCTTGTTGACAAAGTTTAACATGAATGGTTACCTATAATCCTTCCTCCCATGACTCCTCCCACAGAATCCTGATGGCAAGCTCTTTAAATGTTAGCAGAGACTTTACCGCAGATTTTTTTGACTCCTCTCTTCCCCTCCCCACTCTTCTATTAAGCTGACAGTACTAATTCTATGGGAATAACTTATGCACTATCTAGTCTCACATGTTCCATTGCTTCAGCCTCATTAATTTTTTGGCAGGGCGTGGGCGGGTGGGCGCAGGATTCCAATGGTGGTCCACTCTCTGGTCTCCTGACCCAACTGAATTCGATCCTTCATACAACTACAAATTGCTCTTTTTAATAATCTATTTTTGTTTTTGGTTTGTTATTTAATCATTTTATTGAGGCTTCTTACAGGTCTCATAACAATCCAAACATTAATTGCATTGAGCACATTTATTCATATATTGCTATCAGTCTTTTCTTTCTGTTTGAGTCCTTGGTATTAGCTCCTCTTTTTTTCCCTCCTTCCTCCATCCTTCCACCTTCACGAACCCTTGATAAATTATAAACTATTATTATTATTCTCATATCTTACACTGACCACTGTCTCCTTTCACCCATGTTTCTGTTGCTATTCCCCTTTAAGGTGGGGGAGAGGGGATGGTTATACAATAATCACTGCAATCAGTTCCATCTTTTCTTCCCCTTCTCCTCTTACCTTCCTGTCCTGGAATCACAACTCCCATTTCTGTTCCAGAGGGGTTTATCTGACCTGGATTCTGTATGTTGAGAGCTAATGTCTGTACCAGTTTACATGCTCTATTCTAGTCAGATTTGTAAGGTAAAGCTGGGGTCATGATATTGGGTTGAGGAGACCTCATGCTATTGGGTTGAGGTGGAATATTGTGTTTCATAATTGCTATATTGCATCCTAGCTAACTCATCCTTTCCTTGTGACCCTTCCATGAGAGACTGTCCAATTGTCTACAGATGGGTTTTGTGTCTCCACTCTGATCTCTCAACAATATTGTTTGGGGTCTTCTGATGTCTGTTACTTGTTCCCATCAACACCTCATGATCACACATGCTGATGTGCTTCTTCCATGTGGGCTTGTTGCTCCTCAACTAGATAGCCCCTTGATTAATACCAAGCCTTTACGACCACAGACGCTATATCTATGGTCTAATAGCCAGGCACCATGAGCTTTCTTCACCACATTTGTTATGCACGCATTTTGTCTTCAGTGATCATGTAGGGAGGGTGAATATCACAGAATGCCAGGCTGATAGAACAAAGTGTTCTGGCATTAAGGGAGTGCTTGGGAAGAGGTACAAAGTTCATCTACTTTCTCACTATATTGCCATAAAAATATATTAAACATAGACCAATACCTTTATTTTTATGAATTAATATATTTACATATGTACACAACTATGTTTCTACCTCAATCAATAGCTTTGCTTCCTAGATGTTTCCTCTGCTTTCTTTCATTTTCTCCTATATCACCATCACACTCTCCTTTCATTTGCCTCTCACTAATTCCTCTTGGCTAGATTGCTGTTGCTCCAACACCACCTGGGTCCTTATGCCCCCCGCAATGCTGATTTTAATCCTCTGTTGTTCTCACATACAGGGCATTGTTTGTTCACCACTCTTTCCCTCAACCTACCCTACCCCTCCCAAGCCATCTTGGTTCATTGCTTTCTCCTTGGACTTGCTTCTCATGCCTATCTTAGCTAGGCAGAAAAAATAGCAAGAATGAAGACTGAAATAAAAAAGAAAACAAGAGATCAAAGAAGAGAAATGAAAAAAGGGAGAGAGAAAAAATCCATATATAATTCTAGGTCTGTCTACTGACCTTTATGACTTATCTCCTCACTGGTCTTGGGGAACCCTGGGTACTGCTCTCTGAGCCTGACATCTATTTGGGGGGGGGGGGCTCCTCGGGATTTTCACGGCTTTTCTCCCATTGCTTATCTGTTATGCTTTCTTCTTGGTTCACCCCACTGTGGAGGCATCAGACCAGCCTCAGTCCACATAGCGTGCTCCCCCTATTGTCCTCTGAAGTGGTATTCTCCAGCAAGAGGACAGCATGTAGTACATTTTTGTCAGCCCTGCAGTCCTCTCTGTGCCCTAGCAGCTCTATCAATCTGCTCTTTTTAAAGAAAAGTTCGAAAAGATCACTGTTTTATTCAACAGCCTCCAAGAACTTTCTCTGATCTCTCACTTAGGCACTGAAGACCATCTTTGAAAGAGAGTCTCTACTCTTTCTTACTGCCAAGCTAATACCTAGACTCCAAAGTCCTCCTAGCCAACCTAAAGATGTTCCTTGGAGGATGGACTCCTATAGAACTAATTCTGCAGATTTTAAACTGAGGAGAGTAACCGTGCCTCCTTATTGGGTTAGGTGTTGGGTTGCTAAGCACAAGGTTGACGGTTTGAACCCACCAGCCACTCCGTGGGAGAAAGATCAGATTGTTAGCTCCCATAGAAACACTATGTAAGGTCACTATGAGTTGGAATCAATTTGATGACACTAGGTTTGCTTACTCTTTTTTTTTATATGTTTTTTATCTATCTTGATGGGTGATATAATCTGAGCATCCCATCCATGCATATGCTGAGTGAAGGAAGGAAGGAAAAGGAGGAAGAGGTGAGTGTTGCAAATGGGCTTGCAAAGATGCCGGAAAGGAGTGGAGGGAGGAGCTTGTGGCTACAAATGGAGGGTCAGGAAATTTTCCAAAATGATTTCCGCTGCCCCCCAGCGTTTACGCTCCTCCTGCTCCCCAGAGAGCTGACGGAGGAAGGCCAAAGTCCCTTCTCGGAAAGTAAACCCTGCGGGTTAGAGTTTACATAGAATACCTGAATAAGATTATTCCAATGCGGTCAGCCTGCTGTGTCTGCAGAAAGCCACAGCCCAAGGGCTCAGGATTCCACAGATGCTGCAAATGGTGCTCTGCTCCCGCCCGCAGGCCCTCTCAGCATAGCACCATCCACACCCTGCTTGAGGTTCAAACTGTTGAGCGCCAATTCCACACACCAAGGCAGAGGGGCAAGGAAAGGCACATGTGTGGCCTTGGCTGAATTTGGGGCACTCCACGGTGTCCAGGCTTAGAGTTTTCCGAAAGATTAGATGGAATGCACAGAGGGATTGCTGAAGGATGGTAGTAGTGAAGGTTAATTTGTTCTCTCTGTAACAGGAGACAATTAAGCTGACACATTTCACACTGTTAAATTTGAATAAAGTGGCTTCTGATTATATGCATTTTTTACT
Source organism: Nesogale talazaci (assembly GCA_004026705.1). Taxonomy (NCBI): domain Eukaryota; kingdom Metazoa; phylum Chordata; class Mammalia; order Afrosoricida; family Tenrecidae; genus Nesogale; species Nesogale talazaci. Next base: position 42,232 of record PVJH01003109.1, on the reverse strand, counting down.
GCGAGTTACCACCGAACAATTTGCAAACTAAAGCTGTGACTACATACTGGGAACACTTGAACTATTAATCAGTGAATTAGGACACCATTCAGTCATTCTCACAACTTCTCTTCAAGGCAGAAAGGAAGCAGAGCGTTCAGTTGGCACACAAGAAAAGTGAGGTATGAGCAACACACCAATTTACCCAACTGGCATATTCCTGGGACAAGTGCTGATGGTTTGCATAGGCCTAGCAGATTCAATCACCACCTAGTCATTCATTCAGCAAAACATTATTAAGTATCTACTCTGTGGGGCACACTTTTCTTGGAACTGAACACTCACTGTATCCATGAGTTAAACAGACAAAAGTCATGCTCTTTGTAGTATTTATATACTACTGGGTGAAATAGAAGTTTCTAAGACAATATACAATTTAACTCATTAATCTGATCATTAAACTGGCACATCTTAAATGTCTATATGTAAATGTACTAAATATATGATATACTATATATCATTCATATATAGCATTATATATATTACATACCTAAGGGATGTACATGATATATTTCTATATATATGATAAATTGTGTTATCAACAAAGGAAACGAACATATGATGAAGAAAAAAGGATTAATAGAGATGAGTTTGTAGGTACTAATAGATAGCTACCTTTTAATAACTGTGGAAAATCAAGGCATGGTTTTGTTTGTTTTTTGTTCTGTTTTTTTGGGGGGATATCACTACGCTCTGGTGGAAGTGGGCGGCCCAACCTTGCTCCTGGAGAGCTGCTGCTGCATTTGAACAGCCAAGCCAGTGGGCCGCAGTCCCGCACTCAACCACTATGCCACCGGGGCTCAGCCCTCAAGGCATGGTTTTATATTAATGTCAGGCAGTAAATTAGACAAGACCTTGCAAAGGCAGTGCAAGATCATAACAGATTCTAATAGTCAAGGAAAGATTGGAAAAAGTGGATTATGAACTAGACTTTGAATTAAGATTTGCCCAGTGTTGTAAAGATAACAAGGTGAGATGTGGACAGTAAACAGTAAAATTTGAATAGCTCAAATATGCAAACCAAACTGACTGTCATTAAGTCAATTACGATTCACAATGACCCTGCAAGTCAGGGTAGAACCCTTGTGGGTTTCTAAGACTGCAACTCTTCATGGGGATAGAAAACCTAAACTTTCTCAAAAAGTAAAAATTTAAGGATTCCATTCACCTTCTTTTTTTTCTGGAAAACAGTCTACCACTCTGGATTAGCTTTAGCATGCACACACACCACAGACGCCACACATCAGTACTACATGATGTTAAGTCAATGGGTAAAATATGGAATGATATTTATGTGAATATAGGAAGAGATATATAAATCAATAATGTTCATTAAATTAGAGCAATCACTAGAACAGACTCAGATGCATTTCTCTGCATAGTGACTCCATCCTAGAACTTTGGAGCACCACATCGATCTGAGAAATAGAAATTCCAGCAGCCAAAGCACTGACAGAGGCCATTGGCGGGCACTTGAAACATGAAGTCCCAAGCCTGATAAATTCATTTTCATCGTATTTTTATTTTTATTATTATTTGGACATAGTGGGCATTCCAGAAATCCTCGATATAGGTATGAAGCAACAGTTCTTAAAAAGCTGACAATCGGAATGTAGAGACTACCAGGGCGATGGATTGAAGTGCATCCCTTCAAAATGTACATAGAATTGTGGATCCCTGCACCGAGAAACAATCACATGTATGTCTGTCATCAGAGACCTGGTGGTTTATTGGTGGTGTTGGGCCCGATAAGCACAGGCTGGCAGTTTGAAACCACCAGTGGTTCTGAGAGAGAGAAATAGGTGATTCTCTATTCCTATAGAGTGACAGTTTTGGAAACCAATGGAGGCAGGTCTACCCTGTTCTCCAGGATCAACTGAATGACAATGAGTTTGAGACACCTGGAAAAGGTGCCCCAGTGGCACTGTTTGGTAAACATTGAACTACTAACGGCAGGGTCTGAGTTTCACATCCACGTGCTGCTCCACAGGAAAAAGATGAGGCTACCTGGTCTTGTCATCACAAGGTGAGCATCTTGAACCAGCGGCCACGTCACAGAAGAAAGATATTCTCTCTATCTTTAAAGAGCTACCTTCTTATAAACCCAGAATGTTTATTCTACCCCGTTCTATAGGCCGCTGTGAGGCAGAAGGGATTTAACAGTAGGAAGTTGATCTTTCTAGTTAGAATTTGCTCTCATAAGAGGTTATAGCTCGGGAAATCCCTAATAGGGTCGCTATAAAACAGAATCACCTTGATTACAGTGGGTTTGGTGGGCTTTTAGTGATATTTTTTGATGTCACCCTGTTTGAAAATAGGTTCTTTTTTTATATATCACTGTAAGCATGGGAGTTTAGAGTGAATCTCAAACTTTATCACTTCTGATTTATAAAAAGAGCAGATAATGGCTCAATGATCCATAAAGAGCAAAGGGGAAGACAGAGAAGGGGGACAGGTGCATCGAAACACCGAGGAATTGCAGAGACACAGAAAATTCTCTAGGTTACTGAAAAAGTTGAGATCCTATTTGTGCTTTCGATCTCCAGAGCTAGGAGAGAATACACTTTCGTTCTTCAATATGCTTCCCAGTTGTGGTTTGTGGACAACAGTGCACGCGCGCGCGCGCACACACACACACACACACACACACACACACACCTCACTGCCATCCAGGCATTGGTGACTCATTTCTGAGACTGTAAGTGCCTATGGAAGTAGATAGCCCAGCCTTTCTCTTGAAGACCTGGTGGTTTTGAACTGCTAACATGCAGATCACTGCCCAATGTGCAAGCAGGTCTATTACATAACTAAGATGATTTATGTCTGATGGATCATCAGCATTATAGAAAGATTGTCTTCATTCCCCCACAGATGGCTCTTGAGGTGCAGCATAGCAATGATGAAACATACAATGTTCATCTCGTTCTTAAATGCTTCCTCCCCCACCTTCACCCCCACTATCATGACCACAATTCCACCTTACAAATCCGGCTGGACCAGAAGATGTACACTGGTACAGATAGAAACTGGAAACACAGAGAATTCAGGACAGAAGAACCCCTCAGGACCAGTGGTGAGAAGGGTGATATGGAAGGACCGACGGGAGGTGGGGTAGAAAGGGAAAACAGATTGCAAGGATCTACATCTAACCTCCTTCCAGCAGAGAAGTGGTTGAAGGGAGACATCGGATGGTGTTAGATATGACAAAATAATAATAAACTATCAAGGATTCATGAGGAGCATGAGAGAGGGACCAGGGAGGGAGAGAAAAAGAAATGTCTTTTTATTTGGATGATCTGCAATCTTATCAAGAAATTAAAATGCCAGAAAAAATATATTCTTTATATATGAGCTCTTAAATTTGGCACAGGTAGGTCTATGCGAAGTGATTATTGGTTTACAGGTAGGGCCTAATGATTTTTCATTCTCTGAATATAATAATTAATGTATTTTTGAAAACCTCACTTACTTATTTGTATGCACTACCTTATTTAATCTTAGAAGATTGTATGGGATAATTATTATCACAAAGCTCTTTTTCCTCACTATCATCCTCTTCTTCACATGAAGAAGCTAAGGAACAAAAGTGTTACAGACATTGACAAAATTCTCATAGATGGTTCATGGGACATTTAGAATTTAGAGCTAGACTATCTCACAAAAGAACCTTCTATTAATTACTATACTTGCATGAAGGAGATTACAAACTTGGGTGGAATATAGAGTTGAAAGATAATGAATTTGTTCCACAAACTGGTTGAAGCCTCCTTGCTTTCTGCTTTCTGCTACTGGCACTTAGCATCACTGTCTGTCTTGGAACTGTGCTCCCTCACACCTCATCACAGATCTGGACTGGGATAGATTTTTCAATAAAGTCCATTGCTTTGGATCTCATGATCCAGAATACGATCAGTCAGCTCTGTGCCACTATTTCATTTACTCATTCATTCATTCATCTAGTACAAATGGATCACTCACTGTGTGCTAAACACCCAACTCAGGATTCTGTCTATACAATGCTAGGTTTATTGTGCCAACTGGCCTTCCATAGGAACATGTGGACAGAATTTAATCAGGTCACAGCTTAATTGGAAGATGATGAGAGAAATGGTTTTCCAAGGCCATCTCCTCTCTTTCTCATTGGTGATCAGACCAAGGTTCTGCTACCTCGGCTCGTCCTTTACTCTAACCACATGCTGCATTGCTGTGGCTCCGCCAACCCATGGATCGTGTCACTTTGTCATGCATGCATCACTAGAGCTTGAGGTTCCCTGGAGACCTGTGTGTCATGCTTCCTGAGGATCCATCAGGACACCTCAGCTATGCTCCCAAGCTACACCTTCCTGCTCTCCGCTCTTGCTGCCCTACCCTGCTTGGCTTCCCTGCGGGAAGACTCCACTTTGTGCTTCCTTGACTTTGGACCAGCAGCCCATGTGAGTTGAAGGACCTTCAGTATATTAACAGTTCCATGAAAGTGAGTTGAACTGAGCCCTCTGTACTGCCTATGTGGACTAATTAGCTGTTATATCCCTTCTTGTTATGTAAAACTATATATATACATATATAAATATACATATATATATATAATTGTAAGTGTCCTTGCTTTGTTTCTCTAGAGCACCCTGCCTAATAGTAATCAACAACTGCAGTCCTCTCCATAAGCGACTACCCTATACAAATGTATGGTGTTCATGGCCATACCATCATGTTGCCTCTGTAATATCTCCATCCCTCCTCAGACCTTGTTGGCATTTATATGAAGGCAGAGCCTTTTGTACTTCAACATTGCCTTTCAATTTATACAAAGCACTTTATTTTTAGCAAAATTTTCATTGCTTCTCAAAACAACTTTTTGAAGAAGTCAAAGTCATTATTACCTTTTACCCTTCACAGACAAAAAAAAACCCAGACTTTTTCTTAGAAGTGAAAATTCAACCAAGCATGTTTTTAAAGTATCCGTCTTCATCAGAATATGTCTTGGAAGAGTCTCAACTTGAGAGAGACACCAACTTTCAGCATTGCAGTCAGCTGGTGAGCACATTCTACAGGTAATTTACTTTTTGAAAATAAATATGAGTGGACATAATGTTATATTCTTAACAGTACACCTCTTGCTTTTATTTTATATGCTTCTTGTCTGCAAGTGGAAGGAATAGTTCCACTGCGAGTGGGCACTAGGAAGTACTCATGATGTGAAGTTTCTCTGTGCTACAGTCCAATGGAAAGGACTGTCACAATGATCCAGTGACTTGACCAATATTAATAGTGTAAGTACCTATTCTAATTTTCTATTCAAGTTTCATTTGTTATTGTTATTAAGTTCTATGGCATCTGTCATCCTTTATTATCTCAGAAACCAGACTCCAGAAACAACTTTAGCAGGATAAGAGCATGGCCAAATTAGGCTAACATGTCTACCTAATATTTTTAGCACCCTTTCCAGAAAAGCTTGTCACAATACTAACAGATATTACCATTTGCTATCAACAACTCCCAAGCTATAAGCTTCCAAGTCTCTCACCTAAAAGAACACTCACCTAAAAGAACATTCTCTTTCTCTTTCCCTTTCTCTCTCTCTCTCTCTCTCTCTCTCTCTCTCTCTCTCTCTCTCACACACACACACACACACACACACACACACACACACACACACAAACAGAAAACATTGCTGTCAATTACAAGTCAATGAAGACCAGAAGTGTGTTAGCATAACTGAACAAAAGGGTTTCCAAGGCTGTAATAGATTTGTAGTGCAGCTATGAAAACCCTACAGTCAGGTCTACTCTGATCAATAATGTTTCTAAGAGTCAAAATCAGCTCAGCTGCAATGAGTTAATCCATTAGAAAAAAATAGAAAAAAATGAGTTAATCCATTAGAAAAAAAATTCTTCTGTGGTGCTACATGGTGGATTTGAACTACTAATCTTTTGCTTCATAGCCAAACTCAAACCTTTTATGTCACCCATATACCTCTAAGATAGCATATCCTTGTTCACCACTTCATATCAAATATCCCTGAAAAAGGATAGCCTTTAATTTGTTATAATTATTTGTGAGCATTTACTGGGACTGAATTTTTTAAGCACTGTCATTTTTGTGCACATAATGTATAAGTGGAAAGTGTAGTGTTGACGTATCTGAATCCTGACGGATTTGAAGCAAGACTTCAAGGAGAAGAAATCAATGAGGAGATTTTTCATGAGCTTTGCCTCATTTACATTCTGCTAATTTACTGAGGCAAAGTTAAGACTGGCGACTAATAAGGCAGTTCTTGATTTGGGAGTATGTTGTGTAAATGAAAATCTGCCTGTCTGTTTTTGGAGAAAAATATGCTTCCAAAGACAAAATCTACTACTTATCTGTCCATTTGTCACCGTGTGTTGGCTTGAGTGTTACAGTGCTGCTGGTTTCTAGACCACTGGAATGCCAGGTACTAGGAGGGTCATTCATGGTGCATAAATAGAGTGGAAACTTTCAGATTATGACAGACTTGAAAGATAGACCTGACAAGCTACTTTTTTTAAATGGTTAGTAAAAACTTTATAAGTAGCAGCAGAACATTGCCTTATATAGGCACACCCCCGAAAATAAGAGACACCCAAAATACAGTGGGGGAAGAACTATATAGAGTCAACCTAAATATGAATGGAGTAAATCTTTATCATCCTTCATTACTGATTTGGCATGAATCAAAATGAGAAGAAACAGTTGCAAACCACTAACCATCAAGTCTCTTTTGACTCATAAGAACCTGTAGGGCAGAATAGAACTGCCCCATAGTTCCCCAAAATATAAATATTTATATAAGCAGACTACTTCATTTTTCTCCCTCAGAGAGGCTGTAGATAGACTCATGCTAAGAAATCTTTGCTTAGTAATGTAACCTTTAATCCACCACACCATATAGATCTGATAATCAAGTCCTAAAACAATTGACCAATGATTATAAATGAGATGGAGAACAGATAGGGGACCCAAAGCCTATCTGTAAGTGAAGGGGTATCCCCCAGAGAAAAGTCACAGGGAGGAGAAGGAGTAGTCAGGATACAGTGAAGCAAATATGAAATATGCAACTTTCCTCTGGTTCTTAAATGCTTCCTCAACCCCCACCCCACCCCTACTATGATGATCCCAATTCTACCTTACAAATCCAGCTAGACAAGAGGATGCACACTGGTACAAATAGGAGCCAGAAACACGGGGAATCCAGGGCAGATGATCCCTTGAGGACCAGTGGTGAGAGTGTTGATAGCAAGAGGATGGAATAGAAAGGGGCAATCAATTACAAGGACCTACATATAACCTCCTCCCTGGTTTATGGGCAACAGGAGAGTGGGTGAAGGGGTATATCAGGCAGTGTATGATATGACAAAATAATTTATAAGTATCAATGGTTTATGATGAATGGGGAAATAGGGAGGGAGGGGAAATATGAAGAGCTAATACCAAGGGCTTAAGTAAAAAAAAACGTTTTAAGAATGATGATGGCAACAAATGTACAAATGTACTTTGCATACAATGCATGGATGGATGGATTGTGATAAGAGTTGTATGAGCCCCCAATAAAATGATTAAAATAATAATAATAAAACTTGAGTAAAATGCTGAAATCTCAAAAAAACATTGACCAGTGAAAAAAATTCTCTTGTCATCAGTAGAGTATTGTTTGTTAACCCTGTTTAAAAGGTACAAAAACTACAACTGAGGAAGAGCTACCTACTCAAAGCAGAATAAATCTTAATGACATGGGAAGAATAAACCTTTTGGTACATTCATATAATTCTAAACCAAAATAAACCACTGCAAGTGCCCATTCATCATCAGAACGTGGAATATATGATTCTTAAAAAATAGAACTTGTGAAAAATAAAACAGAATTCTGAAAAATATCTTAGGCACCACAGATCTGAACTGGACTGGTGTTGAACATTTTGAATCACACAATAATATATTCTTCTATGCAAACAGGAGTATCAATACATTCAATGTCTAAAAGGGCATTTTAAGATCTATCCTGAAGCATCACACTATCCATGTTAGGATCTTAACTGCATGGCTATGAATACAAGTCAATAAAATCATTATTCAAATTTATACACCAACAGTGAATACTAAGGATGAAGAAATTAAAGATACTTACTAAGTTCTACAGTCTTCAATTGATCAAATATTCAATCAAGATTCATTGATAACTAACTGATGACTGAAATTTCAAAGTTGGAAGGAAAGAGGAAAGACCATTAATTTGAAAAGATGTCCTGGTGCAAGAAATAATGCTGGACAATGCATTACAGAATTTTTCAAGGTCAATAAGTTATTCACTGGAAATGCCATTTTTTCAACAACATAAATGGTGACTGTACTTGAAACTTGATGGAATGCATAAGAATCAATAGACTATATCTATTGGAAAGAGATAAAGAATAAGTTCAATATCATCAATCAGAACCAGATCGGAGGCTGACTGCAGAACAGAATGGAACATAGACCAGTTCAGGTTGACATGAACAAAATTAGGAAAAAAGTGCATGTGAATCAAAAAGAAAGCCTAGTATATATCACACATCAATTTAGATATGATCTCAAGAATAGTTTTCTCACACTGAATACTAATAATTGAAGACCAAATGATTTATGGTATGCTACCAAGATATCAGATATGCAGAAAGCAAAATGTAAGTTGAAGATTGGAGGAAATAAGTCGGATATGAGGAGAAAAACCTGAAACATGCTTTGTGTGGAAGTTGCATAATTTCATGTCAACTTGATAAATAGGTGTAGGGGTGGCATCTAGACTGATAATCAGGTCAGAGGCTGATGATACCACCTTGTAGACATGACTTTCTCATGAGAATTCTGGAAACTTCCTCTCTTTCTCTACCTTTGCCTTCCTGTTGACAAGCAATGTGGAGGTTTGCTGAGCATTGCTGTTCAGTCACTCAGAAAGCTGCAGGAGCCACACAGTGGGGGTCTGTACCAACCATGTGATGCTTCCACTGCCATGGGATCCACAAGACTTTTAACCAACTGACCTGTGATCTTCCTGCATTTTACATCATTCCATGTCCTATGTGAGTTTGAAGAAGGATTTATGGACTAGTATTGAACTTATGGGCCAATATCAGACTTATGGGCTTGATCTGGACTGGGCTGGGATTTTTTTCATATACAGTTATTTTTTGACATTAAACTCTCTCTTATACTTATATGAATGACCTTGGACGTTTTACTCTCGTCAAACGTGTTTCTCAGGCTAGCCCACTTTGAGTGTTGAGTCCCTGAAGAGACTAGAAGAAACAGTGAAGTAACAGAGCTAAACATAAGAGTGATATGGGTGGCTCAAAGAGACAATACATTTATAACAAAATATACAAAGAAAAGGAGTTAGAAATCCAAAACAGGAAGGACATTCCTGATGAAAGGACTCATGAAAAAAATTCAAGTCTGACTTGCAATATTGAATGATTGTGTGTTTAAAATAGTGTACAACACAGGGATCAGAAGAAGAAAAAGGAATGGATTGTGGTAATAATTAGTTATAGAAGATTTAATATCAGACTAGTTGCAAGGCATTGGAGATGAATGATGCCCTAAGTGACCAACTCTTTCAGGATGTTATTCAGCTCCATTTTACCCCTGTTCTACTCCCTTGAGTATATTCTCTCATGACCCTGAGTTCTGTGATTCAATGTAACGTCTCACATTAATTCAGGAAATTTTAAGGAATTATCTTACATGCGTGTGCGTGCTGTGAAATACCAACTTCTAAGTCAGACCAATGCAGGACCAGAACAAGAAGCCCAAAATGCCCCAAAGTCCAAACAGATCTTCCTTCTACAAAAGCTAGGTCATTAGACAGAGGTCATAAAAAGGGCAGGCTTTGATGCAGACATGATTTTTATCTTTCAGCCAAACATACACCAGGAAAAACAAAGGTTAGTGACTTGTCACATGCTTCAGTGAGGTAGAGTCTAAGGCACATCCCACTGGAATCCTATGACAGAGAACTCCCTGCACAATGGAAGCATAATCACAAGCACATAACCTAGAATATGCAAAACATCACAAAATGGGTTGTTGCAGGTGAGAATATGGCTAGAAGTGTCATCTTTAGTAATCAGCCACATCTCAGGAATAGTTACATCTTCAAACTTTTCAGGATTAGCATATAATCAAAAGTTATCTAAAGTGAAATATTCATCCATCTTTGCCTAGAGAAAAGAAGTATGATAAAAATCAAAGAATTCATAAACACATGGAAATAGTTCATCACATAGAACATCAGGAATATCAGTCTCTATGACCCTAAGACCAGAATAGCTGGATGGTACCCAGCTACCACTACCAACTGCTCTGAAAGGGATCACTGTAGAAGCTCCTGTATTAGGAAGATAGGAGGAAAAGTGGAACAAAACTCAAAATCATAAAATGACCAGGATTACTGTTTAAAGACTGGTGGATACCTTAAGAATGTAGTCATTAAAAAAAAAAGAATGTAAGCATTACTCACACTTCATTTCAAGAACTGAACTCACTACTCTTACTCAATTTTCAGACACACAATAGACAGGCTTATAAATTAAATAATAACACTATCTAGTTGCTCACACCATCAAATGTACAATCACTTGAGAGCAAGTGTGAAGCATTTACCCAAAGACAAAATTCAGAAAGTTTGGTAGTCAAGGAGCATAGGTGGAAAACACCGGGAAGAGGTGGGATGGATGGAGTTGCACTGAGGGCTTTGCAAAAAATTGACATGAAGCATATTGGTTGTATATGTAAACGTGATGATCTGCTCTTAGATCGCCACTCACTTCACTATTTTAAAACTCTTTTCAAAAGCTTAGGAGGAGAAAGTCCAAGTTCCTCTGTAAAACTTGGCAAAAAACAAGGCTCCAGGAATTTTTAAGCTACTAATAGAGATTTCAGAACAAATAGGTGGAATGCTGGAAGCTCTTCGTCAATTATGGCAAAAAATCTGAGAGATATCTACCTGCCCAACCCACTGGAAGAGACCATATTTATGCCCATTCTAAGAAAAGGAAATCCAACAAAATATGGAAATAATAAGATCATAGTTCCATCATTGTTTTGTAAGTTTCAACTTTTTTTTAATTTTCTTTTCAAGTTGTCTTTACAACAGAGCGACTCTCATCTCACATCTCAAAGGGGATTCACCAGAGGCTAAATTCATGTGCGGACCCTACTAATAGATTTTGAGCTTCCACTGTTATCCACAGCCTTCTGCAAACCAGACATTCACAATTTAAGCTCTGATGCCTTCCTTTGTTTGTATTTGGATTACGTTATTTACAATACTTGGATCATACAGACTGGTTTGCTTCTTCCATGTGGACCTAATTGATGCTTCATTTAGTTGGTTGTTCTTTTTAAGAAGTTCTTTACTTAGATTGAATCTCTCCCCTCTGCATATAGTGATTAGGTTTTTTTGTTTGTTTGTTTGTTTGTTTGTTTCCTTAAATTTTGAAGTTAGGAATAGTTTGGAATTGTGCTTTTTTTAACAGATTGCTTTGGGTAACATTGACATTTTCACAATGTTAAGCCTTCCTATCCATGAACATGGAATAGCCTTCAATTTACGCAGGTCTTCTTTGGTTTATTTTAGCAGTGTCTTTAGTTTTCTGTTTTGATATCAGTCTTTGGTTCCTCATATTAGGTTTGTTCCTAAGGATTTCATATTCTTTGTGTCTCTTGATATATAAATAGTATTGTTTTCATAATTTCTTTTTTTTTCAGAACTATCTTCATTAGTATACAGGGATCTGATTGGCTTTTATATGTTCATCTTGTATCCTACCACATTGCCAAATCTTTCAATTGCTTACATTTTGTTGTTGTTATGCTTCTTGTTCTGTGTATGAAATCATATCATCTGCAAATAGTGAGAGTTTCACTTCTTTGCCATTTTAAATTTCTTCGATTTCCTTTGCTTTTCTAATAGGTCTGATGAAGACTTTCAACACAATGTTGAATAAGAGTGGTAATAGTGGATCTTTGCCTGACTCCTATTTCCAAGGGGAATGCTTTTAATTTTCACCCAATGAGTGAGATGTTGGTCCCTGAGTTTGTATGCATGACCTTTAATATATTGAGAAATTTCCCTCCTATTGTGCTGACTATTTTTCTCAGGAATGAGTGTTACACATCGTCAAAATCCCTTTCTGTGTTAATTGATATGATTATGTGGTTCTTATTTTTGTTTGACTTATATGATGCCAAAATAGATTATTTTTCTGAGGCTAAACTCTTCTTATAATAACTGGTATTTTTGGATTCTACTGGCCAGGATTTTATTGAGAATGTTTGTATCTATATTCATGAGGGACATGGGTCTGTAGTCTTCTATCTTGGTAATGCCTTTTCCGAGTTTGGTCTGAGTTATTCTCACTATAAAATAAGTGTAAGTATATGCTATCTTTTTCTATATTCTGGACTTGTAGAATCGGTGTCAATTGTTCTCTGAATGCTTGATAGGATTCCTTTAATGAAGTCGTCAGGCCCTACGATTTTGTTTAAAAATGTGTAATGACCTGATCTGTTTCTTCTTTTGTCATGATCTGATGATTCGTGCACTCAGTGAAACAGATGAAAGTCTTCAGTGAAGATTACACCTAAATGTAAACAAAACAAAATCCCTAGCCACTAGCCCGATGCCTATCACGAGAAACAGAGGAAATACTGAAGTTGTCAAGGGTTCAATTTTGCATGAATTCATAATCAACATGCAAAGTGGTAGTTTTCAAGAACTCAAACGAATGACTGCATTGGGTGAATCTGCTGCAAAAGAGCTCCTTAAAATGTTAAGAAGCAAACATGTCACTTTGAAGATTGAGCTGAGCCTGATTCAAAATATGTTAGCAAAGGTTGTTTCCAACTCATCGACTCTGTAGAATAAGGAGAACTAACTACTTCTTAGGATTTCTAAGTCTTTAAAGTAGCAGTTTCTCTTGTCTTTCTGTGACAGATCTGGACTATTGACCTTGGGTTTAACAGCTCAATACATAAGCCACAAAAATCATGGGTTTTTTAGGGGGGGAGGGGGCGTCACTTCCCTCTGGTGGGAGTGGGAGGCCCAGCCATGCTCCTGGAGAGCTGCTGTTGGATTTGAACCACCAAGCCAGTGGGCTACAGTCCCGCACTCCACCATTACACCACCAGGGCTCAGCCCGCTATTTTCAATCACTTTCTGTCTATGTGAGACCTGGACATTAAGTCAGTAATATCACAGGAGGCCCGGTGTCTTTAAATTATGATTTTGGCAAAGAATATTGAATAGGATATGAACTGTCAGATGAAGGAACAAATCTGTTTTTGAAGAACAGGCAAAATGATCTTTGGATCATAGATGTAGATACTTCAGGTGAAATCCTTTGGAATTGTTAACAGAAAAGACCAACACGTGGAGAAGGACATGGCTTTAGGTAAAATATAGAGTTATGAAAAGGAAGACCATCGAGGGGATAAAATGATTCAGTGGCTTCAATGAAAGGCTGCAACATAGGAACAGCTGTGAGGGTGGCTCCAGGCCAGGTCAAGCTTCCTTTGGTTGTACATTGATTCCCTGTGAGTCAGAGTCCACTGGACATCCGCAAATAACAGCAGCAAAGCCGAGTTATTTAAAAATTTAGATGTTTAGATTCCTACATGGAAAAATGTCAATGTGGGCATAAAATATTTTAATTAAACCCTTGTCTCGGCTAAGGTCTGAGCAATGGCTGTGGGTTTCTGATGGGCTGGTGTTCAATGTGATGCCTCTTGTAGAACTGAGGTCTTTATAATACCACATGTGGTATCTTTGGGTTTGGTTGCAAGTGTGAATTGTTTGTGCAGAAGGCATAGGGAATGCTGTTATAACTTAAGCACTGTTAGAGCTACAAAGAGCAAATGACTGGAACAGATAAGATTCCCCATTTCAGATGCTATGACTTGGAACTCAGACAGAGGGAAATGGTTGAGAGGGAGAGGAGGGACATTTCATATATGTTTTTTTTCTTTTTTTTCACTAAAAGAAAGATATAAAAAGAGGATTTTCAAGTAATTGACATATTTATGCAAAACCAGAAAGCCAGGGAAACAAGCCAATGAAAAGCAGCTCTTACATGTTCCTCCCCCACAAAATAAAAACCAAAGGCAGCAAAAAATATAGATAGAACAATGATTCTATAAGCTTGCTTCCAAATTTAAAGGCAAAACACACTGTCTAGTATAGTGTCCTCTGGGTTTGAAAACACTTTGAATCTTAATTGAATTGTCACTTAAAATGGGCTAGGACTATACATGTTAGTTTACCCTGGACCATTACACTACAAGCTGGTCCATGATCACCCTTCCTAATGTGCCTATTTGGCTCCTGGGAGCTACACAATGAGCCTCATTCAAAAGCAGATTTTTGAGACGCTCTAATCTAGAGTTTTCTAGAGCTACATTTGTATGACATCAAGGTAGGGACACAGAAGACTTATCGGTTTAAAATCTATGGTGCAACTAACTGGATTGTGTGCTTACTGAGCAATTGCTAAAAGAGAAAACGACTGAATCTAGGTCAGTAGGAATACTAAGAATACTTTTATAATTATTCCCTCCCTTTCCCTGGTACTAAAAACCCACTTCCATTTGGTCAACTCTGACTCATAACAATCTTCATAGCATAGATAGAGTTTCCAAGACTATAAATATTTACTGGAAGAGACAACCTCATCTTTCTCCCTCAGAATGGCTTATGAGACTGAACCAGCAAACTTGAGTGTAACCCACGGGCTCCTTTCCACAGGTATGGAGCATCCAAAACAAAAACCAAACCAAACTTGCTGCCCTCGAGTCACTGCTGACTCAGTAACAGCCCCGGTGTTTCTGAGGAGCAACTGGTTTAAAACAACTGACCATACGTACATCAATGCAGGCCAATGCATAACCATGACACCACCAGAGTTCCTCGTGTGGAGCAAAGTAAATGAGATATTTATAATTCAGACCTTCCTATGTTGGGGCATATAATAAAAACATTTAGTGAGCATTATCTTTAAGTGAGTCAGTGTGCCAGTAGATTTGCACACATAATCCATTTACTCTTGCTTCAACCATCTCTGATTACATGCTTGTTAATGTCTCCAAAAGAAAACACAGCTAAGACAGTTAAATAAGTTATCAGATGTAAGAGAGCACATCAGTAGCAGAGAAAGGGTATGACCCAAAGTTTTCTGATACCAGAACCTCCCAAGTACAGTGCACAGGGTGCTACCTTTATGAGTGTGCATACATATAGAAAGGTTGAAGATGACTCACTCCAGAGGTCATCGAGCAAGATATACATCTGGGTAAGATTAAGGGAAGATCCCAAAAGTCACTTTCCAAGAAATGCAGTTTCCAAGAAATTCTTGCTATAATAGCAACTTACATCTTAAATTTGATAATGTTATCCCTTTTAATGTGTGTTAGAGAGGGAGAGAAAAAACTACCAAAATCACAAGTGACGACAAGTGAAGCAAATGAAAATTTTTATTCTTGTCCATAAAGAACAACTAAAAACCAAACCCACTGTCATCGAATTGATTCCGATGTCTATTGACCCTATAAAAGATTTCCAAGGTAGTAAGTCTTTTTGGAATAACCAATACCTCATCTCTCTACCACGGGTTTGGCTGGTGGTTAAACCACCGATCTTATGACTAGCAAACATGACAGTGTCACTCAGGCACCCATAGAAAGTAAAGATGAACATAAATCTGTATGATTAGGCCATTGAACTATATTGCCCTGCTTTGTGATTTTCAGATAGCTTTAGAAAACTGTACGGGGGTGCATGGGAGTGGGGCGTGGATGTGTGTGTGTGTGTGTGTGTGTCCAGATTCATGGGAGTCAGTTCTAGATGTTCATGTTGCCTATGGGATGGAGCTCTCAGGACTTACCCACTGAAGACATACACCTACACATTTCTTCAAAGAGTGTTAAGAACCCCACATCTTTCAGAGGCTGTTTGGGAAGGATCACTGCTTTCTCTCTCTGTAATACAGGTGGCCCAGGCATCTTACAGGCAGGGAGATAAATATCTGACTGACAAGTGACAGTTTCTACTGCCTTGAATAGAGAGACCCATGAAACATCTTGAATCTCTTGTGACAACTTAGGAAAATGGACCTTTTTCCAAGATACAATGACGGAGCCCTCTGCCTTTCACAGAATCCAGTACTAGATTGATGAGGGGTTGCTTATGTGACATATTGGTATTCCCTGAGCTGGACTATTGTTTGTCTTTGTGTTTAGCATTTTGGAATGTGTTTGCTTATTTGTGTATCTGGAGAAAAGACCACTGGTGAAAACTAGTTCTTTTTTTAATTTTTGTTTTTATTTATTACTATAGAATTATATGAATGAATCATATCTTATTAAAGTCCATTTATCTTATTAAACATGTTTCATACTTTCACAATAATTTTATGGGATTTTTTCCTTTTCTTTTTCTAAATACCTTTAATGGAGGTTCTTACATGTCTTGTCACAATTCATACATTCCTCCAATGTGCCAAGCACATTTGTACGTATGCCACCATCCTTGTTTTCAAAGCATTTTCTTCCTACTTGAACCCCTGATATGAGCTTCCATTTCTTCCCCTTCCCTCCCCCACCTGCCCTCCCTCATGAACCCTTGATATGTTATAGATTATTTTTCCATACCTTACATTGTCCTCCGTGACTTCTCACCAACTTTACCATTATTCGTCCCCCTGGGAGGGGGCTCTAGTTTGATCAATTCCTCCTTTCTTCCTCCACCACCCCCTATTCCTCCTGGCATCTCTACTGTCCTTGTTGGCATGGAGGGGTTTATCTATCCTGAATACTTTTCATGTCAATGAGATTTAAGTTCGTGGCTCTTCTATCATGCTCTTTGGTAGCCATTCTCAATTGTCTATGCTATGAGGCAAGATCTTCCAATCTTTTCTCTCTTTGCACATCTCTCTTCTTATCAATCAGTACTATATCTACTGTGTCCAGTAGGCTGTCACACTAGGCTGTGAATTTCTTTGTTGGATCCAACTAAATCTGATTCATCTTTCATCAGGCTTCAACACCTAGACAGCATTGGACACACAAACTTCTCTCTCTCTCTCTCTCTCTCTCTCTCTCTCTCTCTCTCTCTCTCTCTCTCTCTTTCCCTCTGACTCTTATGCACTGTCATTATTGAAGAATGACTACTCCTGATAAGAGTGTCTGTGATTTCACCTAATAATGAAAGGAAAAAGCCAGTTTATTACCTAGCTTCCATTTAAGCACCTCAAACCTTACACAGTCAATGAATACCGAAGCTCAGACTCTTGGAACCGCCCTGAGGCTGCCAAAGGTATGCTCTACATGTTTACTCACAAGCTGGTACAGTAGATGGATACGACATGCTAGAAAGCAAAACATTAGAACAGTGAGAGAAAGTGACCATTTTACTGGCAAAAGTCTCTTTTGAGGGGCATCACTGCCTCTGGTGGCAGTGGGCGCTACCCAGCGCTGCTCCCGAGAGCCACCACTGGATTTGAACCACCAAGCCTGCGGGCCGCAGTCCCGCACTCAACCACTTATGCCACCGTGACTCAGCCGTGGCAAAGGTCTTTAATAAGCCCCATCAATTGAACGCCCCAAAATCAAAAATATCCACAAAAAACGTTGGTATTAAGTATAGAAAGATGAGGGCATGGACTAGACATCAATTCCTTCTCTTACATAATTTCAGGCATCCTTCATAGCAGATGGCCTTACAAAGAGTTAAATGATCTCTTTGCATATTAATCACAGAGTAAACACATTACAAAAGATGCTTTGTAATTGCAAGGGGAATTACTTTCCCCCGTTTTTTATTCTTCACATGTTTTAATGAAAAACTAAATAAATCTTCATTTCTTAGCTAATTAGACAATGAAAGTTCTTAAATCGACTTCATTTTCAAACTATCCTTATTCCTTGCCCTTCTGGATAAATTTGATATATATTCTAAGTCATTGTCAAACTTTATGAGTAGAGAATCCATGACAACATTTCTTGTAAGCAGGACTGGAACTCAGCAAACTTGCATCCAGTCACACTTAATGTATATAGTAGCACAGCCCACACTGACCTTCTTTCTTGGAATTCCTATCAAACTTGAAGACAGTATCTCTCAATTTAGCACAGAATTCCTTTTTCCGCTATTGTTGGGTTCTACGCTTGTTTCCCAAACTAGACTGCAAAGTACAGAGCAGATACCATATAGAAAAATCCCAGTTTCTAGTGATGACTCCACAGAACTGTGCTACTGACGGTTTTCTTCCAAGCCACTTCGTATCGGCAAGCTTTCAGGTAGTAGCTGAGCACCTAAACTCTTTGCACCACTCACGGACTCATACAAACAAATATCTGGTGGATAATGGACGTTGTTATTGTTATTGTTAGCAGCCATCAAGTCCATTCCAACTCTAAGTACAACACAATGGAAAACAACATTATCACAATGGCCGCTATGGTTCAGCCCATGGCTACAACCACTGTATTAATCCCTCTCATTCAGAGTCTTCCACTTTTTAGCTGACACTCTTTGTTCCTAAGCATGTGATCCTCATGGAGGGATTGATCTGTCCTGATATGTTCAAAGTAAACTAGAAAATGACATCCGTTCTTGGGAGCATTCTAGCTTTACTTCTTCCAAAGTCCATTAAAATTATACCAATTTTTAGCTATAACCCTGAGCTCCCAGGACTATACCCTTCTCCTTTGACATAGCGCACTTTCAAGCTATACACAAATCTCCAGCCACATGCTTGCATTTTATTAAACAGTCTCTTGCACTCAGAATGGTCACATCTTGAGCTGATCTAGGCAAATCAAATAATCCTCTTGAGATATATACTCACTTGTATTAGGTCAAATTTTCTTCTAAGATTATTCACTAAAAGGATCTATAGTTTTTGTTCTAAAAGTTAAGTCACTCTTAGCAGCTGCCCTTCACTTATAATAGGGCAAGCATTATCCTTTCAAGATTACATCTTTCAACCTGAGTATACTATTAGATAAGCCCCGAATAATCCATCTACCATCCTACCGTGTTCCGTGTAAGTCAATAGAACAGACAAATGTGCTAGGCCAGTATTTTTTAAAGTGATAAATGAATCACTTAATACATCAGAGATGCCAGTGGGAGCTTATTAAAATACCTTCGGTAGACCACCTGGCTCTAAACCTCTAAAGTTCTGAACCCAAAAAGTGGCCCTTACATTGAATAAGTGTTTAGACATTTATGAAGGGCTTTAAATAAAGGCCCAGGCAATTGAAAGGTGCCCTGGTGATGTGGAGAGGAGCTCTGGTGCCAAAGTGGGCATAGGTGAGGCTACTAACTGCAAGTTCAGCAGTTCAAATCTGGCAGCCACTCACTGAGAGAAAGCAGGAATTTTCTTTTCCCCCTACACAGTTCCAGTTGCAGACACCCACAGGGGCAGTTCTACTCTGTTTGCTGGGAGTCGGAATCGGAATTTCTCTCTAATAACCACAAATTACGATAGTAAAATTAGGTATTTAAAAAATCTCATATCCTGTGGTCCTTTAACTTCACCCATAAGATCCAAGCCGTCTGTCTTCATTTTTAGCAAGAAAAGTTGCATCATCAGCATATCTCAGCTTCTTGATGATTCTTCCTCTAACCCTGGCATCGGCTAATCACTACATAGTATATTAATTTGAAATAAACTGTGAATTCAACTTATAATCATAGGCAAAGAGTAGGGCATTCTGAGAAGACTGATACTTCATTTCCTACTTGCCTTAATTAGTTCTGAAATTCTGAGGAAATTGTATTTGATTCCTCAAGTTCTTTGGAGGAAAATGGAACACAACCCATTTGCCAGGAGACCTAAGATCCTTGAGCAACCTGAGTACCATCACAGCCTTAGTCACTACGTGGAGCTGTTATTCAATTTCCTTTTCTTTTTTTGATAAATAAGATGTGCTAGTAAAAGTGTTGCAGTAGTTTTCATTTCCCAGTAAACATCGTACTGTCTGCTTCTCTCGTGTTGGAGAATGTGAAAACTGCTTTCGGTAAATACAATTTTAAGCTGCTGTCAGGAAAGGAAAAGATGGGGCTTTTTTGAAAGTTAAAATGATAAACTTCAGTGAGCTGTTCCAAATTCCTATGATCACAGAACGGTGACTGTTGCTACACAGAATACAAATGAATACTGCTCATGACTTATTCAAGGGTAAAGGATACCTAGGAATTAGTTGTGGGACTGACAACGGATCTTAATTTATTCTTGACAATTCACTTTGTGGTTGTCCTTCTTCCCCTGGCTCTCCTGCCTGTCGTCAGGATCTAGGCACTCTCTTTTGACAGGCTCTAAAGGCCACGGGGCTCAGCTGGCTCCAGGAAGCAAATCTCTGAGCTGGAAAGCAGAGGTGCAGTGAGCATAAGTCTTTCTTTGCAGAACGAGCACAATCTATTTCCTTCTTGCCAGCAGGAGAGCATGAACAGATGCTGCCTTCAGCGCCAGTCAAGTGAGGGAAACATTCTTCTTTTTGCCTTTTGGTTTTTCCTACAATATACCAACTCTTAAAAGTCTGGTTAGCCCTCGATCATCTATGCAAATCCTTTCCAAAATTCAGATTCTTCAGCTAGAGGTCTTTTGCTGTCGGGTCCACATTGGCTAGCCCTTTTCTTACATTTTTTTTAGTATGCTTTAACACAAGACCAACCTGCCTGGTCTCACAGATTCCATTCTCATGAATATCTTTCATCACATAAGTCTTGAGCTCCAGCAAAAATTGTGAAGGAAAAGTTAGAGACTGAAGAGCGTTTTCTCCAAAACTCACCTTATAATAAATTGCTGCTACCTTCAGAGCAAAGTCAAAAGAATGTGACTATCGAATTAAGTCGTTCCTTTTCACAAGGTAATGTTAAGTTCACATTATCTCACGTGACAAAAGGTCTGACTGAGTAGGACTCTTCTCCACGGGGTTTCTGGGGGTTGATTTTTGAGAACTTCATGTCCAGGCTTTTCATCTGCAGCACCTCTGGGTAGATTCTGAACTCCCTGCCGCTTCATGGATGCTGACCCATAGTGACAGAGTAGAACTGCCCCTTAGATTTGGGGACCTCTATGCTTTCAGTGACCAATCAAATATGCTAACCAAATTGTAGTAAAGGCTCAACAAATATTTGCTGTTTTCTCTTCCTAACTGGCATTGCAGCAAGATGTGTTCTAAAAATATCTCCTGACAGCCTCATAACTAGTATGTAAGATGTCTTTGTTTTCACTCTCTCCAGCACCCAAGCTTCTAAGGACATACACCACTTCTTGCACAGCACTGCTCTTTTCCCTCCCCACATGGCGCAAAAGGGACCCTCAACAAATGAGCTGTTCCTGCCTTTGGACCTTCACAAGCACATAATGCATCAGATATGTACATGTAACTGTTTTTGTTGGTAATATATATATACATATATATACATATATATATATGGTGGCACCCCCCCCAAAAAAAAACAGAATTGTTGTTCAAAGCTATTTATTTAGATTTTTTTTCTGTTACACTTAATGCATTTGTCAAATCCGCAATTCCATTCTTGGAAACAATTTTCAAACTCATCTATTTTTGATGGCTGACTGCCCATCCCTTGTTTTTTGTTTTTTTCTTTACCTCTTTAATATCATCAAAGAGCTGTCCTTTCATGTCCTTCTGCGTTCTCAGAAGCAAGAAGTGGTATGGAGTGAGGTCAGGTGAGTAAGGTGTGTGAAGCAAGAGAGGTAGGCTGTTTTTTTTTTTTTTTTTTTGCCCCAAACTTGCACATTGAGATGCCTTTGTGAGCAGGTTCATTGTCGTGTTGACAAACCAGGTCCCCTGTCAGTCACATATCAGACCTTTTTTTGTTGCACCCCGTTACACCATCTTTTCAGAACCTCTAAATAGAAAGCAAGATTAACAGTTGCACCTCCTGGAACAAACTTTAAATGCACTCTCCTATCAATATCAAAAAAACAAATGAGCATCACCTTGATCTTTGACTTCCCTTGATGAACTTTTTCTGGGCCATGCGATAAGATCTTTCACTGCCTTGATTGATGTTTGTATTCAGGATCATAAGAATAGCAATATGTCTCATCATCAATAATGACTTTGGAGGAAAAATGTCCAGGCATGTTTGAAGCTATTCTTTCAAAGTATGGCTTAGTTCCACTCTTTCTTTTTTCCTGATCAGTCAGAAGCTGAGGCATGAATTTTGCAGCGACCCTTCTCATTCCTAAATTTTCTATTAAAATTCACTGAACCAAGATCCAAGATAGTCCAATTAACTTCATCTCTTCAAGGTCTGCTGTCGGACTTTGAGCACAAGTGCATGAATTTGTTGATATTTTCATCTGATTGGGAAGTTGATGGATGTCCAGAATGAAGTTTGTCATCAATTGACATGTCATCTTTTTTGAAAAGAGAAAACCACTCATACATTTGAATTTCCCCCCATTGCGCTATCCTTGTAAACTGTGTTCAACATCACAATGGTTTTTGAGGCATTTTTCCTGAGCAGGAAACAAAATTTCACAGCTGCATGCTGTTCTTTTAAATCAGCCATCACAAAAATCTAGGTTTGAACAAAACTGCTTTTAAGAAAAAATTCACCGTAAACAGAGAGAAACCTTCCCATGGAATGTCACTAGGTGCACTAACTCAGATCAAATTATTAGATGCTCCCCTAGTGGGAAAAATACATAATAAACAAGGTTTTCTCTGGTTTTTGTTTGTTTGTTTCTTGGAGGGTCATCCCTCGTGTGTGTGTGTGTTTGTCTTTATTCCAGATGACTATATTTGATATTAATTACAGAAGTTTACAGAGATAATCATGCACATGGAATACTTTTAAACGAGTTATCATCATATATAATTTTATTCTTGACTTTCTTACTATGATAAAAGAGCTACACACAATTCTTTCAGTTCCATAATATTTTATTATAGTACTTCCCATTTTAAAGACAGAAGTGCGTAGATCATAATGGAAATGGCACAAACCTTTAAGTCTGGGTCTGAATGAAATTATATTTCACCCCTTAGCCTGTTCATGACTTTGAATTCTTTCTCTGAAATAAAGGGATGATAATAGTTCCTAGTATCAAAATCATAAGGTTTAAATATATTTATACATGTATAAATATACATGCATAAGTGTGTGCACATCAATGTCACTAATGATTAACACAAAGAAGACAGTAAATTGTTATCATTATCTGCTTTATTTTTGCTATCTCATTGGTGATAATTCTTTTTAAAAATCATTTTATTGGGGGTTTATACAACGCTTATCAAAATTCATACATATATCCATTGTATGCAAAACGCATTGGTACATTTGTTGCCATCATCATTCTCAAAATACTTTCTTTCTATTTAAGCCCTTGGTATTAGCTCCTCCTTTTCCCCTTCCCTCCCCATCTTTCCCTCCCTCATGAGTGCTTTATAATTTATAAATGTTTATTATTTTGTCAGAGATCATACACTATCCTATGTCTCCCTCAACTCACTTCCCTGTTGTCTGTACCCCAGGAAGGAGACTACATGTAGATCCTTATAATCAGTTCCCCCCTTTTTACCCCACCTTCCTTCTATTCTCCTGGTATCACCACTCTCACCACTAGTCCTAAAGAGATCATCTGTCCTGGATTCTTCATGATTGCAGTTCCTATCTGTACCAGTACACAACCATTGGTCTAACCAGATTTATAAGGTAGAATTCAGATCATGAAGGCGGAAGGAGGAAGCATTTAAGAACTAGAGGAAAGTTGCATATTTCATTGTTGCTACATTGCACTACTGTTTCCAATTGACCTTCTGTGGTTGCCATACACTAATCACTGGAGGCTGTCCTTGACCCTGCCCCCAGCAATGGTAGCATCTAACCAGGAAAGAAATTGGCATACTTACTGCTTGAGTTCTAGCAGAACACATGGCTAAGCCATTACATTTGATTTGGAATAAATAAACCTACTGAGCTTCCATACATAGATGATCTATTAAGTAGCTTAACTACCAGAGCCCAGGTTGCGAAAGCGCTGGTTGGACAACACTCTCAAAATGAGAACTTGGTAAAAATCATTCTCAGCCCTATTACCTTTATCTGTAAAATGAATGTTAGAAACATTCTGAGGGATACAGGAGAAAATTCATGGGAAACTTCCATGTGAGTAGAAAAGCATTATATAAACACATGTTATTTCCAGGTTTAAGCATGTAAGAGGTAGGAATAGGGTGTGAAAATTAATTTTTTAAAGTAAGCAAATTAACAAGTTCCAATCATTGAGACAGTTAGTGTGGCTATTTTTGTCTGGGCTATGAACTTTATGTATGCCCTTCTTGCCTGAATGGGGTATGGCTAGACCACGTCTGGCATGGTTCAGAGACTGGGACAATTTTAAACATCTTTACCATCAATATCAATGACAATCTAAAAAGTACAAGGGATCTTAAAAGTGCTGAAGAGAGGGAGGTAGTGAAACTCAGGAATGTCCATAGGTTAGTTTCTCTTGTTTTTACTCATCTCTTAGCTATTCTCCAAGGTCTATTTCTGGCCTCTTCTCTTCTTCATTCTCTGCTCACAGTTTGTTTTATTCCATGCATCTTCATGATCTCAAGAAATTTATGCAAAGAAATACTTCCCAAATCCACGTATCTGCTTCTGTCCAAACTGTCCCTTAGTGCATTTCCATGTGGCAGTCCTTCAACACCTTAGATCAATTAAGTTCAAAACTGGACTATTACCCTTTCTTCTACTCCTACGTCTTCTCATGTGAGCCAGTTTCAGCTGGTTTTCGTTCCCCTCGCCCACCATCTCATCTATACACATAAATTGTCCTCGCCTCAAGAATAACTTTTATTCACAGGGAAGTTGCAACATAAGTGAAATAAATAAAGGAAAGGAAAGACCACTGTAATGAGGTGGGGGCAATAAAGAGGGAGAGAGGCATCAAAATTGGTTCTGAACTCAAATCCACTAAGACACAGGATGGTGGGTTTTTTAAAGGAACTTTGAGGGAGAGCAAGATGCATGAAGTACTAAAGTTATAATTAGGGTCCATTCGCTATAAATAATTAAGTCTAGGCCAGTTCCTTGCAATTAATCCTGACATTTTCTAGAATCTAAAAAGTTGGGGGGATTTCTTTTATAAAGGACTCAAGTATTATTGAACTTTTATCAGAAGACTTGGCGTGGGACTTAAGCTTCTTCATTTCTCACAAATTCCCTGGTGATGATGTTAAAGTTTGTCTATTAATTGCAAATGACTAGCAATGTCTTAGATCACCTAGGTATATTATGATTATGTCTCATTCACTTCTCAAGATGTATATCCTGTGTTATAGAACTTGATTGAATTAATTGGCATACTGGGATGTTGACTAGAGTCATTGAGGGTCCCATTCAATTGTTCATCTTTAAGAACAGTAATGTAATAATGATATAATCTCACATTCCCTAGTATCAAGCCAATTCTCACGCAGAGCGACCCCGTGTGATGTTCTGAGACAGTAACTTTTTTTGGTAGTAGAAATCCCAATTGAAACATGAGGTGCATACTGTTGCTTGGTCCTAAACCCACCCACTTTTATTATTCTTTCATTAGTGGTTTTTAGCAGCTCTAGTGGTAGGTACTATCATCACTATTATTACACAGAGAACTTCCTGAGAAACTACCCTACATTAAGATTTCAAATCCAGAGCACATTGACTACAAGTCAGTGACCTCTTCTGCTGACTATCTCTTCCTTCATTGGATGACAAGATTTTAGAATAGAAAGTTGAAGGGAGAAAAGATCTCTCCCAAAAGTTACATGAATTACTACCATGTCTACATATAATTAATTAGGCAAAGGTAAATATTCATTGTTTAGCAATATCAAAATACGCCAGAGTGTCTCCCCCATCTTGACTTATGGCATTGTTTCCCTGGCCAGTAATCCAGCCACCATGGTTTCCTGTTGTTACTATGGTTCTCCAGACCCATCTACTCACACAAATAGAGTCCTTGTTTACAAAAACCTTTTTTATTTGCTTTATGTCACAGACATGGTTCCATTTATTGTTGAATTGGAAATGAAATAGAGTTTGGATATCATCCTGGAAAAAGATAAAACTAATAAATTCAGTTTGAAACAGACAATGTGCAGAGATATTTTTATTGGTGTTTTTAGAAACAAAAGAAAGCTTTAAAGCTGTTAGTTGTAATAGTAAACAGATTCATTTTTGTAGTAAATAGATTCATTTAGAAGATCCCAGCAGGAACATTTTGAATATCAGAAGGTTAGATTATAGGTACACAGATAACGTAGGCCTGTCCTAGTTCTTCAGGGACGTAGTGATAAAGAGCCAAACATTCAATGTCTAGTCTCAATGAAATCCAAACTTTATAAAATCAGATATCTTTTATTTCTTTCTTCTTTTTTCCAGTTTCTTTTTTTGGATGGAAGTGTTTCATATTAAAACATTCATGCATCTATAAAGGGATATAATACAAATTTAAAACACCTCAAGGAGAGTTCCAGATTATTTATGGTTAAAGTATTTTATCTGTCAAAGAGTATAAAGCTTAATCTGTATTCTCCCCTTAACCGTGAATGAATTCTGTTTCCTGTTTACCTTCTAGATTGACCTATTGCCTTGCTGAAAATTGAATCACAACAGTGTGCTTAATTTCGGGCCTAAAGGTTAACTAAAGTCCATATTCTCAGAGGTTCTATTAATCTCTTCCAGACCAGTAAAGCCTGGCCTATTGTTATCTTTGTTTCACAGGCTTCTGCAACTTTATCCAGAACCTTCTCGGGCAATCCCATTCAGAGTCATCAATAGTGGTGGTAGTGAGGATGACTTAGTTCTTCTGATCCCAAAGTCAAGGAGGCTGAGGTGCACATGGTATGTTTGGATATTAGGCTAATGCTTTTTGTGTCTTTTGCTCTCTTCATTCTTCTCTGTTCCAGTGAAGGAGAGCAACCAACACTTGCACCTTAGATGGCAGCTCATCAGGTTGTAGGACCCCATTGGTGGGTCTTAAGTAGGATGTATAATATTGTTTTGGTGGACTGTTTTGTCCTTGCTGTTCCCCAAAATCTTTGGCCTGAGCTCCCAGACTGTGAGTCCTCATGGTGTTTTGTTACAACTGTCGATTTCAACCCATAGCAACTGCACACACATTGGAAAAGAACACCCCACAGTCCTACCCCTTCCTCACTGCCTAACCCGTCCCTGCAGCCACTTGGTCACTGTCTCATTGAAGGCCTTTCTCTTTTTCACTGCCTCTCCATTTTACCCAGCAGAATGTTCTTCTGCGGGGACTGGTGTCTCCTGACAATATAGCTAAAGCACATAAGATGAAATCTTGCCATCTTTATCTGTAAAGAGCAATCTGACCAAGTACTTTTTTTGTTAAAACTAAGGAAATTTTATAAAATTTCCCCCTGTATGTTCCACACATTCATGGACATATTTGCAGCAAAAGTAAGTGCACATCTACAAGTCTTCTCTGTCAAACCTATCCATCTATGTATCTCTCTCATATACATATAGGATTAAGTATATATATAATTCTGTTCTCCCTTCTACACCCATTCAGCCTGCATGTCTATCCATGAATCTATTCATAGATCATCATTATTGCACGATTGTATATATAGCAGTGTTTACCTCTGTTGCCAAATTTCATTACCTTCTCATTCAATTTTTCTACAAACTCTATGAAGTCTCCTCATGTATTTATGAGTATAGTCCCAGTCTCCTTCCCATACCTGTTTAGCTTGTGTGTCCATCTAGCAGAGGTAAGTACTGTTATATGCACAGCATTGCAAAAGTAAGAATCTGTGAGTAGATGTGTTGAGAAACACAAACTTCTCTATTTTTTAAAGAATCAATTTTAGTATGAGCTTAGAATCCTTCAATGTGTCATATCACTTGACACTTACATTCTCTTGATTTCTAAAATTCAGCAAATTTATTTACTCCAAAATATACAGAATTTGTATGCTCTTTATTTTAAAGGATGGGGTTGCATTTTTAAAGCATTACCTCTAGGCCTCACTGATAGTTTGTAGTTCATGACCGTTAATTTCCATATGCCTATTTCTATTCTAGTTTCCTATTACTCAAAAAATTGTCCTACACTGACTCAAAATCTAAAAATATTTTCTTGATATTAATACTGCCTCTCTGTTTTTTGTTTTTCACATTAGAATATGGACTCAAGACTGTAAACCACAAATGTGCACATAGTATTCTTTCATTTGTTGCTTAAACCAAATTTTGAGGCATGTGAAGTCCACCAGGCTTTATATTTCTCATACGTATCTTAAAAGATTGAGTATATTCAGTAATAACAAAATACATGAATCACTATATTTCAATTTGTTGGAGCATTTCCAAGATTAAAATAAAGTTTTTAAAATATCTTCCAAATGAATGAGTAAATGAAATTAATTTAGTATTGAATTGCAAACTGTCTCCTTTACTAACTTTTCAAGAGTATATGTGTTGTCTAATAGTTGATACAATTATTTCACTGTGGCGCTAAATCATATTTTTCTTCACTTATTCAACATAATTTATTGAGCACAATATTGCAGGAGTTATTTTGGGCTCTGGACATAGAGCAGATTTAAATGGTCAAAAATTATTGCCATAAATGGCTGTACAAGTCTATAACTGGGATAAAATTCATGGAATTTTATATTTAAACTATATCAATTTATGGTATTAAATTATATCTCAATGAAACTACTAACATATCCACTGCCATCTCCCACTTGCCAGGCAATTTATATTCCAAATCTTTTTTCTATTATAAATAGCATTACATGTATGCAAAATCACAGCTTGACAAATACTTGTCCATTCATTGACTACTTCATTCAAGTCATCGGTAAGTCAGTGCATGACTGACATGTGCATTGGACACTTTGATTGGAAGCAATGTAAGCAGTCAATCAAATTCCATTCAGACCCTGAGTCAAATACTGACTGGGTCATGTATGCATCTGCGTGGCCTGGGGCAATCATTCAACCTCTTAGAACCTAGATTTGTTTTGTTTTGTTTTGTTTTCACCCTAAAGAGCCTTGTCTATCTGTGAGAATTAAAATAAGAATATAGAAGTAAAATAGGAGTCTGATACCCATGTCATATGAGTGACCACATGCTGTTAATTATTGAAAGTTGAGCAGTTGATATGAGGGGACTTCAAAGAAAGTATTAGTTCTATTAGTTCATAGAAAGTATTAGTTCTATTTTAATTCCATTTTTTATGAACTTTTTGAAGAGGTCAAGGAGATTCATTGTAAGGTTACTATCATTACATTACCAAGGCTGCTAGCTGGCCACAAGGTCAGAAGTTCAAAGCCAACAGCCACTTCAGGAGAGAAATATGACATTTTCTACTCCCATAAAAAGTAACATTCTCTGAAACCCACAAGAGCTGTCCCACAGGGTCGCTATAAGTTAGAATTCAGCAGATGCCTGTACGAATGTGTAATATAAGGTTCTCTCTACTTTTGTGTATGTTTTCACAATTGCCTAGTAAAAAGTTACATAACAGAAACCTAAATATGATGCTGGAAGCTAAGCCTTCATACATAGACACCATCGGTGGAAAGAATTATTTTGACCGTAATAGATATATGGGAAAAACAAGCTTGATTTTCTACCTGAAACATATCTGTGGATTTTGTTTATTACTTAGTCTCCATGCTTTTGCAGCAATATAAATATTTTCACATATGATTTTCCTTCAAAGGAAAGGCAGACATGGGATCCAGGAGCTATTTGTTCTCACAATATCATTCTGATAATTCTATTATGACAATCCCACAGGGAGCTCATGAAGAGCAGAGAACAGTTCTTCACACCATTTGTGTCACCAAAGATTGTCTGCCAGCCTGTTACAGCATCTCTGTCTTTTCATCTCCAGGTCTAAGGGAACAGGCCAGGATAACTTCCATGTTGTTTTGGCTTTATGGTTGTTACTTCCTTTTCTTTTGCTTTTAAAATACATCTTCAACTTTATTATTAGGAATATATGATGACCTATCACTGTTCTATGATAAGATATTCAGACAATTCTCTTGCTCCTGAAAGCTGTCTTTTTCTTTTTTTAATTATTCCAGTCATGTCTTTGTACCTGCATAAGGTTTGCAGAGAGAGAAAGGCAGCGATATGACCTTTGATGTTTATTTAATGATTGCAAAGACATCATAAATAAGAAATTTGACAATTATCTTAGTCCTTTAAAGAGGGTTCAAGAAACAATTGAAGGCTAAAGCTAAGCAAGGAAGGAAGGGAACTAGAAACAAACAGCACCCCTATTTAATCCCAACAGAATCCAAGGGGGTGCTGAGGAGATCAGAAATCAAAAGGACGACTACACCGAAAAGCACTGACTGGGTAGATGAGGTGGAGGGTGAAGCTTGCATCTTAGAACAGTAGCCAAAAGAGGACAAGAAATATCATCACTGTCATGACAAATTAGAGATAGGAGCCAGGTGGTGAAGATAAGCTGAACTTGAATGGGTAAACCTAACGATCCTGGTCCATCAAAAAACCCTTTCTTACAACAGAATTTGAATAAGGAACAACTTCATGGCTGACATAGGGAGGTATTCTAGTGGACAGCACAGACATGGTCACAGGGTATTATTTTGTGTGGTGATATTCTAGCAGTGAAAGCAAACTGCTGTACAAACAGTGACAAGGTGTTACAAAGACTCTGAGAGCAGAAGTCCAGGACTCCAAGTGCAAACTAGGACAAGCCCAAGAAAGTGACATCTATGGAAAAGTCCATTAGGATAGGAGACAGAGGAAGTGGTGCATCAATCAGAATGCTGGCAGCTATGAAGATCTTTTTTCAAATGAATCAAGTTGGACAGCAAATAGATTTATCCGCTGACAAAGGGAAATACAGAGGTCAGTTGGGAATCAAAGCAGATTGCGCCAAAGGTTAAGTGATGCCACTGAGAACACAGCTCCTTGTCCTCTCTCTCTTTCACTCTTCATAGAATTTGCCTCCAGCCTGTCTCTGTCTCTCCATTTGTGTATGGGATGCAGGCTGTAGCAGTTAATGCTATGAGATTCCATGCTAGAATTGAAAGAATAGAAATAATTTCTTGTAAGTCTTTCTTAAGGACTAGATTTTTCCTAGTAGCTTCTAGAAAAGCTGCCCTGCATCTCATTGCCTAGAATCAAGTCATATGAAGTAATGTCAAACATGACCAGATAGCATTACCCTTAGTTGAATCCCCATCACCATGCTGTCCTCATTGGTGAGCAAATAGAATAGATCACAGGGAACCAACCTAGATGGAGAGAAGAACAGACATTCCAGGAAGAGGAATCAAGATCTTTGAACTACAGGAGGTAACAGAGAGCATGGGGAAAGTAAACACAGGGGTGAAAAGTGTATAAAGAAGAGAACAAGTGAACTGTTATCTTACTAAAGGCAAGAAACACAGGCAGAGTAAGAGCACAATATGGGTATCCTTCAGAAAAGCCATGCACAAACAAAACACGCAACCCATTACCACAAAGCAGAGAGGCCAACCCAGAACTCAAAACTCACTGCCTTCCAGTTGATCGCAGCTCATAGCGACTGTACCAGACAGGATAGAACTCCCCGCTTTGTGCTCTCAGACTGTAGCCACCACACCACCATGATTCCATAGCAACCTTAAATAGAGTTTCCAAGATTTTAAAACTTTAAAGGGTGAGACAGCCTCATCTTCCTTCAGCAAGTTGCTTGGTGGGATTGAACTGCCGGCCTTGTGGTGAGCAGTGGTGGGTCATGTGCCCAACCTGGAGTGCCACTAGCAGAGACTAGCAGACTAGCTTTCATTCCCCATAATTCCACTGCAGGCTCTTAAAAGTAACCTCCCTGTGACTGAAATTCAGCCACTCCAAGTGGAAAAGTAAAAATCAAAAGCTGGGAGGTGTGTTCTCAGGAACCGCTCTGTGGAACATGAGAGTTCCCCCAGTTGCATTGACAAGCCCCTAGGTAATGCAGCCCCCTCTCTCTGTCCTGTTCACTCTAGGGCACAGCAACATTGGAGAGGCTGGGACCCAGCAAGAAGTCATTGGCACAGAAGTAAGAATGAGTCTCCATCACGTGGCTCCCGCACAGAGGAGGCTCACAAGTGGGAGCTGAAGGAAAAAATAGCCTGATGGGTGCTTCCTGGTTTTCCCGGATGGCGCCAAAGTTAAACACGCAGCTGCTAACCGCAAATGCGGTGACTTGAATGACCCAGAGATGGAAGGCCCAGTGATCTGCTTCAGAAAAGTCACAGCCCTGCAAAGCCTCGGCCAGAAGCAGGTTTTCTCTGGCACACATTCGATTTGTGGCTGCTGGGGGTGGCGGGGGTGGGGGGCTCTGTTTGGCTTTGGGTAAGAGTGGTGTTGGGGTTGTTTGGGGCCTGGTGTCCTCAAGGGAAACGTGTGTGTGTGCACCTGGGTGATAATAAGTGCCTGCTTGAGTAAATAGAAGCCTGGAGGTGATTGTAATCTGGGCATAAATGAGAAGCCAGGTGGTATTAGATGAGATTTCATTTAATGCAAAATGAAGTTCATGGAGCAGAGACTAGAAAACAGACTTCTGAGCTACATAATTATAGAACCGGAGCAATAGAGAATTGATGTGGTGAATTCTCTGGTTTCTCCTAGTGACTCACCACTTTTCTCTAGCAGGGTTCATTCTTCTATTTGGAACCACCTAGTCTACCAGGACATTGGTCTAAAGTACAATTCTACAATCTTGGAGGGAAGGTTACATTTAAACAATTTAAAAATATACTTTAAGTAGGTTCTCGACTTTGAACTTTAATCATCTTCTCAGAAACTAGTCTTTTCAGCATCTGGTTGAAGAAATGTGTTTGTAATGGATACATATTCACAGGCACACACACACACACTTCCAAATCTTTTTTTATTTTATGTCTAATACGCTACATTCTTTTTCATCATGTCTGTGGAATTCCACTGCGTGCATCTGATTGTCACAGTTTCCCACAATGCACTCAAACTTCATTCGGCATTTTGCTTTGAAGAGGTGGCGTGACTGTCCTAGGAACTCAGATTTAATATTAGACAAACATTTGTCTGAACCTTGTAGACTTTAATTTTATCATTGTTTGCTATAGCCCAAAGGGGACTATGCTAGACCTGTTATAAATGCACAACCCTGACTATTTACAATATAAAAGAATAAACCTCTATCTTCTTACCCGAAACCAGTCTCTTGCCCTAGCCAACGCTCATCCCTCTGAGGGTGAAATTGTGAAGGAATTCGGGGGCAAAACGTGGGAACAATTTTGTGCCTTGGATCATAGCTGATTCTATAGTTCTTCCTGGAATACTCCTGAGACAGTTTGCAGCATTTTGTCAACAAGGACATGTCTTGCAGACTCTGCATGCAACTCATTTGCACTGTGCCGTTTGCAGCTCACGAGGTGGCAATTACAAAGCAAAGGCAGAAGCATGGGAGCTAGTCTGTCAGCTTAGTTGGAGTGAGATCTGATATCAATTATTAAAGGGACCAAAAATTAAGAACAACTAAGCCAGGCAAAACACACCTTTCATAAACAGCAGCATCTGAGATGCTGCACAGTGAAATGTGTGCGATAAAACCGAGTTTCTTTTTTTAAAATCATTTTGGGGGGGCTCATACAACTCTTATCACAATCCATACACACGTCCGTTATATGTCAAGCACATCAGTACATTTGCTGCCATCATCATTCTTAAAACATTTTCTTTTCACTTGAGTCCCTGGTACCAACTCCTCATTTCCCCCCTCCCTCCCTTACCCTTGACAATTTTTAAGTTATTATTTTTTTCACATCTTACACTGTTCTATGTCTCCCTTCACCCACTTTTCTGTTGTCTGTGCCCCAGAGACGGGGTTATATGTATATCATTGGGATTCATTTTCCCTTTCTCCCCACCTTCCCCCTACTCTCCTGGTATAGCTAATCTCAATATTTGTCCTGAGGCATTTATCTGTCCTGGATTCCCTGTGTTTCCAGCTCTCATCTGTACCCATGTACATCCTCTGATCTAGCCAGATTTGTAAGGTAGAATTGTGTCACGATTGGGGGTGAGTGCTGTGTTAGTCCGGGTAGACTAAAGAAACAAGTTCATAAACATACATATGAATATGAGAGAGGTTTATAT
The DNA here is from genome assembly GCA_004026705.1 of Nesogale talazaci. NCBI lineage: Eukaryota > Metazoa > Chordata > Mammalia > Afrosoricida > Tenrecidae > Nesogale > Nesogale talazaci. The sequence goes on along the minus strand of PVJH01003109.1, from coordinate 7,982 downwards.
ACAAGAGGAATGGAACATTGAGAAAGCATCCCAACATAGTCCAGTCCAAAGTCATAAATCCGATATTAAGCCATATGTTCGATACCAGTCTATACATTCTCTATCCGATTCCCGAAGCACATACAATGACACCAGGACAATCACAGGCCAGTGGGTAGAGAGTCTTGTGTGTCCAGCAGAAGTAGAAGAATCCTGGTGCTGGCAGGGATCTCCCCAGGGCTCCTCATTTCCAGGACTCAAGGACCATCAGCAGTATCCATTGAGAGTAGAAGCAGCTCAGTGCTGGCAGGGGACTCTCTGTGGCATTTCTGGCCCCAAAGGTCTGGTTCCATCAGGATAAGCCCATGTGGCTTCTCCTCCAGCTCCTCCAGTTCATAGGACTCAGGGCCTACATCATGCTGCCTGCTGTGTTGTCTTGTCAGTAGAGCATCTCCAAGAGCCTGAGTCAAATCTCTCACCTCCAATTGGGAAATACCATGAGACTTCTCAGAATTCTCAGGAGAAAGCCATGCCCACACAGAGGCCTCATTGGCTATCTCCATATTGACAGACTAGACTCTATCCCCCATACCCTCTGCACTCCCAGTGCTGAAATTGGCACAGATCAGTGACTACACAGGTGGTGAGGAAGAATTAATGAATGAGAGGAGAGTTGTATGTATCAACAGTGCTATACTGCCCCCTGACTGACTTGTCTCTTCCTTGTGACCCTTCTGTAAGGGTCACCCTTTTGGCTATGGATGGACTTTGGGTCTCCACTCTGCACTTGCCCTCATTTACATTGTTATGACTTTTGTTCTTGGTCTTTTATGCCTGATACCTGACCCCATCGACACTGCCTGATCGCACAGACTGGTGTGCATCTCTCATGTGGATTTTATTGCTTCTAAGCTAGATGGCCGCTTGTTTGTCTTCAAGCCTTTAAGACCCCAGACACTATCTTTTGGCAGATGAGCATCATCATATTTCTTCACCACATTTGCTTATGCAACTATTTTGCCTTCAGTGATCATGTCAAGAAGATGAGCATCACGGAATGACTTTTGATTTTACCCTGCTACCATTTGAGACTACATTGTTTATCCAAGACTACCTCCTCCTGCATCTTTATATCTGTATGGTGTCTGATCACTTCAGATCACTTCAGAGAGCAAAGTTTCAATGAAGTTCATCTAATAGACAATTATCATTTTTGTGACTACTTCATGATATTGTGAACCTTCAACTCTAGCCTGCTATGGACAACACCGAGAGCTTATATCTTAGCAACTTTAATAATCGGATATTCAAGGGTTGAAGAAACTTGTAAGAGGATTTTTGGATGCTGCAAAGGATTGTTGTGTAACTATTCACCTTAAGATGGGTGGGGCACACCCACTCAGCACTGTTGCGTTGCGTCAGAAGAGCCTGACAATCTACCTTTATAAAAACTACAGCCAAGGGCTGAGCCCCGGTGGCGTACTGGTTGTGCGCGGGACTGCGGCCCACTGGGACCGAGGTTCAATTCCAGCAGTGGGGCTGGGCCTCCTACTCCCACCACCGGAGAGCAGTGATGCCCCCCCCCCAAAAAAAAAAAAAACTACAGCCAAGAAACCCCTATGGAGCGCTTCTCTTCTGTCACATAAGGGGCTGCCATGAGCAGGGTGGTTGGAGAGTTTTTAAGCTGGTGAGTGAAGAAGTGTTTGGAGATGACATGACCTATAATATTCCTCAAACTGTGGAGTTGTTCTGAGAAGAGAGCTATGGTGGCTGCACAATGATATACAGTTAAGTATGTGTTGAAAAGGGTGAATGCTATCGTCTGTGGACCTTATAGCCATAAAGTGTAAACTCTGCTTATTGATCATTTTGGGGATGTTTAGTGTTCACAAGGTTTCAGAGAGACAGAGATCTCTGTGAACTATGGCTGAGGATGTCAACCTTCTGGGCAAAGAGAGCCTGTAAATTAGACCAAGTCTGTCAACTCGTTGAATGTGTATGCTCAGCAGCTGCACGGCTAGAGATTGACCCTGGTGCCTTCTGTGTGCTACAACCATGTGCAGGAACGCGGACTGAGATGCTGTCTGAAATTTTTTGAAAATTGGAAACCTCTTAGACATCTGTCAGCATGGAGTCTGTTAAACACATGCACAAAGCCGAAAACTATACATCCAAATTATGAGATCACTAACATGGAAAAATCCTTAAGAGACCTATGTTGGAAATCAAGCCACTATGCCCAGCAGTGTGATCTCATTTAACTTCAATAAAAAGATCAGTAGAAAAAAAGGTTGAGTAATGATTGCTGCTTGGTGCCATCCAGTCATTTCCAAGCCATTGTGACCCAAGGGACATGAGAATGAAACACTGCCCTGTTCTACACCATCCTTGCCATTGTTCCTGTGCCCATTGATCCAGCCATTGTGTCTATCCTTCCCATCAAGAGCCTACCTCTCTATCGATGAACTTCCACTTCACCAAACATGGTGGTTTTCTCTAGGGACTGTTCCAAAGTATGTCTAAATTGATTATTATCTTAGCCCACATGTATAGAGTTTACTGGTAATGAGAACCAGGTTGTTACACAATACCAATCCTGAAAGCAGACTATGTTGGTAATTCCCATTCTACATTTTAAAACTGAAACCCAGCTCATGGCCGTGGAGTCCATTCTGACACCAAGAAACCCTAAGGAACAGGGTTGAACCGCCCCTGTGGGTTTGGAAGACTAACTCTGAGACTAACTTTCAATAGCTATAGAAAGCCTCCTCTTTAACCAGTGATTCTGAACTTCTGACCGTCTGGAAACCAACCCAAAGGATACCCACTACGCCACCAAATGTCACACTTTTCTGAGCAGTCATTTCTTCATCGAAAATTAGAGTTAAGATTCTACTAATATGGGGGGGGGGGGACAATGGAGTTGCTACTGTTATGGTGAGGTGCTGTTGAGTCAGTCCCAGCTTCTAATAGCCCTTGGCATTTCAAAAGAAAAACACTACCCTGTCTCGGGCTAGCCTCCCAACCACTGCCATTTTTGAAGTCATCACTTCAGCCTTTGTCACCTAGCTCATTGAAGGTCTTAAACTCTTTTCTTATGGAGCCTCTGCTTTACCAAGCAGGATGTCACTTTCCAGGAACGGGTCCCACCTAATAACATGTCCAAAGTAAGAGAGACAAAACTCCACTATCTTCCCACCTAAGAAACAGTTTATGATATTCTTCCATGACAGATTTGCTCATTCTCTAGCAGTATGTGGTACACCCACTATTCTTCACCAGCATCATAATTCAAAGATATAAATTATTTTTCTACATTTCTTTTTTCTTTTTGTTTGTTCGTTTGTTTTTTGGATATCACTGCCTTCTGGTGGTCATGGGAGCTACCCAGCGCTGCTCCTGAAAGCCGCAGCTGGATTTGAACCGCCAAGCCCGCGGGCCACAGTCCCGCACTCAATCACTTATGCCACCAGGGTTCAGTTCCATTACTTCTCTTTTCAATCCTTTTATTTCTTTATTATTCAACTTTGACATTTTTATGAAATGATTGAAAATACTATTTGGATCAACTTTACCTTATTCCTAGGAGTGACCTCATTGATTTTCTACACTTTAAGGAGATCTGTTGCAGTAGAAATGCCAAGGCAATATATTGTTTGATTTCTTGACTGCTACTTCCATTGAGTAGATTAAGGATCCATGTAAAATGAAGTGACTGGCAACTTCAATTTTTTTCTCTCTTTATCATGATTTTGTCTCTTGATTCAGTTGTGAGGATCTTTGTTTTATTTGTGTGGCAGTATGAAAGACTACCCATAGAAGGCTACAATCCTGATATTCTTCAGTAAATATTTCAAACCTTCCTTTTTGGCATCATGTGGATGTTTCATCTGCATATCATGGACTGTAAAAGATCTTCCTCCAATTCTAATGCCAAGTTTCTCTTCATATAGTTCAGTTTAAAATGAGAAAATTCTTGTGTGATACATACATACATGAAAGGATACATACATCTTTACTTTATCCACATCTTTAAATCAGACAGAATCCTCCTCCTTTTATTTAAACAGCTGAAATTTTGGTGTTTGAATGAGCAAACTTAAGTATTCAGGCATTGCCGTTCTTCAAACTGTTATCCATAGTTTGCTGTGATTCACATGGTCAAATGCTACTGAATACTCAATAAAGCACAGGTAAACAGTGAACACCACTTACTTTCAGTAAAGACTCATTTAGCACAAGCAATTATTTCATTCATTCTATGTCCTCTCTTGAATGTCTGGCAGTTTTCTGTTGCTGTACTGTTTTTGAAGAATTTACAACAAAATCTTACTTGTTTATGACACTGCTTAATAATTCCTTCTATTAGACCATCTCTCTTTAGAAGGGACACCAATATTAATCTTTTCCAGTTCTTTCAGTTTTATAAATGCCAAGCATGGCCTTCCCCTTTTTGTTTTTCAACTCTAGATTTTAGTGTATTCTATTATACTCCTTATTCTGCCTTCTAGAACTATCTATTGAATTCTTTCCTTCAGGTCTTTTACTTCCTTACTTCTTTCTTTCACTTTAGTTTCTCTACATTTTGGAGCAAGCTTCAGAGCCTCTTTTAAAATACATTTTGTTCTTTTCTTTCTTGTTTTTTGGTTTGAGTTTCCATAATTTCCAAAATGCGATAATTCATTTGATACTCGATCATTAGTATTCGATATGTAATTCTATTCTGAGTTGGTCTCTAAATTCAGGTAGGATACACTAAAGCTTTTGTGTGGGGTCTTGTGTATTTTTATTGTTGTTTTGTTTTGATTTGGATTTTGTGTTTCATTATTTTTGATTGGAGAAATTCTAAATTTATTCTTGCAAGCACTAACAGAAGAAAATGGTGAAGCTTCTGTCTCTGAACTATTTCAAAGATTCAATGAAAATCAAACAAGTTATATATCCCAAAGTGTGTGGCAAGTTGGAAAGGGAGAAATAATTAACAAGTTTTGTAACAGGTCCAGGAGATAATTAGCACATTTTACAAGGATCAGAAGATTTTTAAACAATGGAATAAATGGAGCAAGGTTCATAGGAAACTGTCTATATTTCCCCAAGGGATGAGCAGATCATCAATTCTTATTTTCATTACTCCATGGGGAGTCAAACCAGTACCACCTACAATTTCAGTCTCCATACTTATCTAAATGGCATTCCTTCTCCTTTCCTGAATTAGAGCATCCTTGAATAATTAACATATGCTGCAGTAAGCCCAGGAAATAATTAACATTCTTCAAGGGATTATCAGACCCTCAGTTGATTGTCTTCATTACTCCAGAGGATTCCAGTCATGTACTTGTTTTAATTTTCTTGAACCTGAACTTCTGTATGAACAACTGATGATCTGTTCTGTGATTGACCTCTCTGGCCTTGTTCTGATTGATGATATTGAACTTCATTTCTGTCCACAAACATAGTCTATTTGATGCCTGTTCATGTATATAATTGCTGTTATTTAAAAAGATATTTCCAATGAATAAGTTATTGGGTTGAAATGTAAACAGCATCCACCCCTCCAAAAGGGTTGAAATCCTGACTCCTACAGTGTTAATATGTATGAGAATTGGTGTTTTTCTGTGTTAATGTACACATAGCAGGATAGGTGGGTCAGAACTTAATCATCTCTGAAAACCAAAGTCCAACCATTTGCTCTTCCATCAATCCAAACATGTATTTAAGAGAACTGTGTACCAATAGGGTTTTAAATAGCTACTATTTTAGAGGTAGATGGTCTCTAAATCCTTTCTTCCAAGACACCTCTGGGTGAACTTGAACTTTCAAATTAATGTTTCATTAACAGCTAAGTTCAATATCCATTTGTACAGCAAAGACATGCAGACTAAAGACAGATGCCCAGGAATGCCAAGGAATCCCTGAGCTAACTGCAAGAAGGACCCTCCATGAGCACTCATGAACTTATTTGCACTTCAAGCCTCCAAAAATAGGAGACAATATTTTCCTAGTTTAAAAATACATATATCTCTATTCTTTAAAGATATTATACACTTGTGGTATTCATAAGCAGTTTCCACAAAGAAATGAGATTCACTGGGATCAGAGTCTGCCCTTCCTGGGCATTTTGGTTAGCTGTGGGCTCTGTGGTCACACCTGGGTGTGTCTATGGTAGGAGATGCATCTGGGGAATAACTATTCACCACCTCTTGACTTCATTGGGTGGGAATAAAAATGTCTTCCAAGGTCCCCTTCTCTATTTGTGTTCTCAACACAAATGGATCAAGTGGAATTCCATAACAAGGACTAATTTGCTGGAAATAAGTTCACTTAAAGTAAGATGTAAGAGACCTTGACAAATAGAAACATCTCAAGCATTTTTCACAAAGCATTCTCTTTGTTTTCATTTAATCTATTCATCACTCCCTAACTTTATTACAAAAAAAAATGTGAACTTTTCTTTGCAAAATACATCCATTATTAGTTTATCCCCTCACCATTTCTAGTGTTTTGATTCTTCATTTGATTTTCATTGTAACTGAATCTGTTATTTTAGCTCAAATATACTGAATAGGGATGAGAGCTTCCTGAAATGAAGTGAGAGAAAAGGGGAACTTTTCAGTTCTGAGCTTTGAGGTAGCAACATTTTTATCTCCTTGAATCATAATCAGACAAAGAGAAGTTCTATGTTAATGACGCTACAGAAAACCTCTTAATTAATTCCCTTTGTTCTCTCCTGATAAAAAACGAGGGGAGCCATAATGAGAGGAATGAGATATTCCCTACTGATCTTCCTCTCATCATTTAACTTTTCAAAGTAATGAAAAGGGGATGGTTGTATATTTCTCTTCCTTTTGACCTCTGGCATAATACCTTTGGAAAAAAATATTTTCCTCAGGAGTTACATGAAAAAGGGTAAATTGCTAACTTCTCATCATAGAGGCTGTTTTATTTATTTACTTAATTTTCAAATTAATTTTAAAATTCTAACATTTTTATAAGGAGCCCTAGAGTTGCTGTGGGGTCAGAGTTGGACTGTGAACCACAAGATTGGTTGGTCAAACCCTCCAGCTGGTCCGAGGGAGCAAGATGAGGCTAACTACTGTCAGAGATATTTACAGCCTCAGAAACTCCGTGAGTTGACTGTGAATTAGAAATCAACTCCTGGACTGAAGGATTGGTTGTTGACAACTTAAAATGCTCACTTTTTGTTCTAACTGTGCTGTCAAATGTCAGTTGAGCAACGGGAAATGTATTCATCGTTAGTTCAGTGTGGTTTTGACATCACCCACCTCTGGCTGCTATACATGGTGCACAAAAGGTGACTGCAATGAAATAGAATGAAGCTTGTTCAGTGGCTTACTTCCTCTTTCTTTAAAGGGTCTTGGTCTTAAATTCGGAATCACCTGGGAAATTTTAAAGCATATTAATGCTGCCGTCTCATCCCCAGGTGTTAACTAAATTGACTTAGGTAGGAAACTGTGTGGCAGTCATTTTGGTTGCTGTTAAAGAGTTTCCTGACAGTAAAGTTTTATGTTAAATTGGGTCAGTCAGCATTCTCAGTGGTTTGGCAGTTAAGGCCTAGAAATTTCCCATGATGTAATCAACTACATAATTGGATCAGCTGTGAGCATCCAATCAATGATAAGAATGTTAGAATGGTGTGCAGCTCCCTTACTCAGGTCATAGTCCTGATACAATTGAAAAGACATTTCCTCAGTGTGGTGCGTCCTGATTCCTACATAAGTGATCACTGTGAGGAAGCTAGCTTGTTCTTACTGGCCCATTGATCTACAGTTCTTTGGACTTGAGCCAACAGCTTGCCATGTTGCCTGGCACAACACTGGGAGTCATCAGTAGCTTGCCATTTGATCTGCCAATCTTGGTTCATTGGACTCCACAGACATAAGCCCGGTCTGCTGATTTTGCATTGATTCTCCCTCTGCACACATCGTTCTGAGGTCTTCCTGTTCCATCTTCCTGCTTCCTAATTCATCACCCCCCCCCCCCCC